>JASUXV010000042.1:0-45539 GCA_030411845.1 Friedmanniomyces endolithicus
TCCAATGGGCTCGGGTGCATCGCGGGATCCCTATATACAATGTCATTAGTTCATGCGCCGCAAACAATCGTTTGACAGACCAACAGGATGGGGTACTTACGAGATTTCAATATACTCCGTCCTGGCCATATCATCTGGACTGAAGAGCTTTCCAACCTCAAACGCGTTCTTAGTCTGGGCGTACACCAAGTTCAAGGAGCTCTGATCAATCGCAGAGGACACACGGCTGTATCCACTGCCACTGCTGGCCAGATAGATGCCGACGTTTTTCTGGATGTAGCCATTCCAGGCATAGCCGAGGAGTTTTGCCGACATGTTGTTGCGGAGCTGTGCAATATAATAAATCGGAATAGGATTGTTGTAGACGAAAGTCGATACCAAGGATTGGGTTGTTCCACACAGAGCAGCGAGCAGCAATGGTCTTTACATGTCTCGCTCTCCCTCTTAAGTAGTGTTCTAAATTGAGCTTCGATTACTTTTGACTGGACGGCTGCGTTCTCTAGGTGTCAAAACATGCAGGAGTGCTGTTGCACATTTGTGGCGTTGATGGAAAGACACTTGCCAACCAGGTACGATTGGGTGGGCGCTCGTTGACCGTGCCGCGATACTGGGTACGTCACAGCCTCACAGGCAGCACAGAGCCTGTCATCTCACTTCTTCTGACCGCGCTGATGGGCCAAGCGGCATCGTACAATCTGACATCGAAGGCTCGAGTGGGGAGTCTTACGTCAGCATTGTTAAAAGTGCTCACTCGCATTCATACGAGTCCATTCAATTACATTTACTGTCACTCTGTCATTGCACGTCATACACTAACGACCTTAGGCAGAATTTGGATGGCATCAAGCCGCCATAGAAGAGATGAAAAGCGCATATCTATTTATAGCGCAGTAAAGTCGCTCTCGAACGACTTTCTGGTCCCGCGGTAAGACGTTCGCCAATGAACGACTCGATGCTGCCGCCCGATTCAGTCCGCACACTATCGTATCCTTGCGGGCTTGGAGCGATGGGTGTATCATCAAGGGCTGTAGGTGCACGGAGGTGACGTAACAGCCGAGAGTGTCTATCGGGTGAAACCAGCTTCCCATATGGCGTCTGCAGAGCTTATTGTGCGACTGGAGTCGGAGCATGCCTTGGTTTTCATCACGCAGGTCATCTAGGACTCGGAGCGGCGGTTTCACAGAGACTTGAATGCTGAGACTGGCCCAAGTCACGGATTGC
This sequence comes from Friedmanniomyces endolithicus, assembly GCA_030411845.1. Taxonomy (NCBI): domain Eukaryota; kingdom Fungi; phylum Ascomycota; class Dothideomycetes; order Mycosphaerellales; family Teratosphaeriaceae; genus Friedmanniomyces; species Friedmanniomyces endolithicus. Next base: position 1,222 of record JASUXV010000042.1, read on the forward strand.
AGCAGCTATATGGTATGGAACTGGATCAGGAAGGCGAGGCGCCGGTGTTCAGACGGCTATGTCGCTCAAGCACAACAGATCTCACAGCGACCACTCCATCGACTCGGCCTAGGCCTCCAGTGGACACGAGTATAATCTTCACAATCGCCCACGATCGCTGACGCCACAGGCGTACGGCTCAGTACGAGTGTGCGACCAGGTGGACCAGTAGAGGCACGGCTGTTGATTCCGGTAACGCTAATATTGACAGATGCTGCTCCTCTACTTCACTGATACGGTATACTCGTCTGGGCTTGGACGAGAAAGCCATGAACATCATGTATGTGACCGTTGGCAACCCGCGTAAATGTCGCACAACAAACAGACATCTGCAGCGTAGCCGAACAGCTTCACCGCCTCGCCGCTTCTTTCCTGGTTCCCCCTTATCCACTTTTCCACTTCTTCCACTTCGGCAAATAGATGGCATTTTCCCGCTCCACATACGCGAGATGAAGAGCTTTCTGGCTGTAAGAAGGCACCAACGCGGTAGTGCTGACGTGTGCCGCGGCTGTGTTGACTTCGAAGGTAGTGCGGTGGTAATCGCCGCTTTGCCACGGCAACCCAAAGGCGTTGAAGAGGACTTTGATGTTTGGTGGGCGGGCGAAACTGGAGAAGAGGCCCATGAAGATTATTGTGCCGCCGCGGTGACGGACGTACTCACAGGCTTTGCGCTGGAGGCTGCTGTATTTACTTTCTGTGAGGGCTTGGTCGGTGGCGAGGACGATTCCGGGAGTGGTGTTGTTTGCGAGGGTGAAGAGGTCGTACGCTTCGTCACGGTCGGTGAGTTCGGTTACGTCTGCTTTGGCTTTCAGCAGCGCGAGGAGAGGGGCGTAGGAATCGTCGAACCAGGGCTGCTTGGCGAGTGATAGGAGTACGATCTTTGGTTTTGAGTTGGCTAGATTGGGCTCATCGCTCTCATTCGCCTGCGTTGCGGCAGCGGCATTGGTGGCGGGATCCGGAATGGGCGTATCGCTACGACTGGTCTCTGGGCCTGTGTACCCGCAGACGAGCTTGTGCTCCTTCCAGTCCGAACGTTGGCAAGCTCGAGAGCAGTACCAGACGTCCTGGCAGTTGGCGCAGCGGCGAAGGGTGGTGGTGGTGTTCGCAGTCTTGTGGCATGTTGCACATTCATCCATGATGGAGGAGTGGCTAAACAGGTAACTAGCAATGAGTCCAGAAGCATGTACTGAGTTGTAGATAGTACTGTATCAGGTGTAAGGGAGTCGTTGCGTTTTATTAGCGTGGTTATTCTCAGAGTGTGCAACAGTGACTGGAAAGCTATCTTCACCAGTGCGAAAGTCTCATGCGCTCGATTTGGTTGGGCAGCCCGTGTGAAGTGGCGTGTCTTGTAGCCTAGAGCTGGATTCCGAAACACTCAGGCGATCATGTACAACAAGCCGCCACCTCGGCGAGCTATGTTCGGAGCGTTGTAGAAAGGAGCTTACCAATTAGTTCTAGACTTCACGTCAGCATTCGACTAGTAGGCTCAGTTGAAGGAATTGTTGATAGTTACACTTGACATCCTCTTTGCTGACCTTACAGTTTGAGCGCGTGCATGCAATTGTATGAATACGTTACAGTGTGATAGCGTCAATGCACCGATCATTCCTAAATTTCCAAGCCGCAGAACAGTGCAATGCGATGTCAAACGCTTCACTCTGCCATACAACAACCATAACACACACTCCACACACATAGACGAGTCCACGTTGAACCATGTCTAAAATCTGCCTCCGAGGTTCTACCGAGTCGATTATCAACGCTCTACGACATTCCACGATGATATCGGCTCCCGAACTCGTGACCAGTCGCCGGACCTCTCCGAACCCGAAGAGTTGCGAAGCAAGCAAAGGCTTTCATTAGAACCTGGCTGATGTTACATGGTTTATTTGTTGAGCAGTCGCTAATACTGCTAGTGATTGGCAAGTGGGAGCATCGAGATTTGATCCATCCCCCGTCTCGTCCCTTCGAACGCCACCAAGTCTATCTCCGGGTTCACTCCGTCTCACGAACACCGAGGTTGTGTATTCGCGCGTAGAAGAGAAGCAAGCGCCAACGCAGGGTCTTTTCCTTTGGTGTCTCGCCGCTTTGGCTGAGAAATCGCCCGCAGCAGCCATGGACGGTTAGTAACGCCTCACTATGACCGGTTCGTTTTCCTTTGGCGCAACTGCAGAACGGCGGCGTTTTCTCGATTCAGTACAGCTTTGTGAGACCTGCGGTCCGTAATTGTTGTGTCAAAGCTTTCATTATCTTCATCACTTACTCTCCGTCCTTAACGACAAGAGACGACTGACCTGACGCGGCTTGCTGTAAAAAAAGGGACATCTATCCTATATATCGGCCAACCTTCAGCATTGTAGGCTTCTAGCGTGGATCTCGAGGGTTCCCATCCCCTGTTAGAGCGGTCATGGTCTTAGTGACGATCTTTCGAACCAATGAGATGAAAACCAAGGCCGCGGTGCCACAGCCATACAACAGCGCACGCGTCTCAAGCCCCCATTCTCATGTAACGTTATATATGTCGGAACAGATATGTTCTACAGAGTTCATATATATGAGCTGCAAGAACGATATACATAGTTCGTAGAAACAAGATAAATGTTCTACACAGTCTTTATATATGCTTTAAAGTCAATACATCGTGCGCGCAAAGAGACACTGCAATCGCGGCTGACTGTAGCTCTAAAGCCTAGGACTTGTATAAAAGCAAAGGGATAATGGCTTTTCGGAATTTTAGCCCTAGCTTCGTTTGAGTTTCTCAGAGAACGGCTGACCCTCGACCCACGCCGGCTCCAATTGCTCAGGATTACTGTACTGAAGGTCTCCGTCGTCCGCTGCAAAGAAGGAACAGTCCGAATCCTTGCGGCAGCGGTCTCCAGCAGGACAGTGATGGCTGAGATAGCAGTCGTAGTTTCGACAAAACGGGCCACTCGAGCAACGACGAGTCCGTGCCCTGTACCGGTGAATTGCGATTTCTTCGGTTGAGCATTTGTTGGTGCTTCTCGGCTTGGGAGAGTCGGGAGGTTGCCAATGCGGCATCTCGACATCCTCGTGAAGGCGCTCCATGTCGTGCGCCTCATCACCATTGCTATCGTGATGTTGCAACCACGTTGCCTCTATGATTGAGTCATGAGTCTCAGAATCCTCCGTACTGAGCATTTCAGCTTCGGTCCCTTGATCCTCCTCCAATTTACGATGATCTTCTGGAACCAAAGTTCCCGATGCTGCTATACGCTGCATGTGGTGAATGTCCTTTCGATCTAGGCGGAAGAGGCCTGTGGAGCTGTTCATCGCCTTGACCTGTGCCGATCAGTCTTCAGCACCTCGAAGGTCATGCGCCGAGCGGAGTGTGAAGGACTACCGAGATCCACTTACCTCGTGTTGAAGGGAAGCATATGCTGGGCTGACTCGCCTGAGCTCGGCTGTGGTTGCATCTCGCGCTTGGCGAAGCGACTGGTTTTCTGCAGTGATCGCTTTTCTGTCACAGAAGTCGAATCAGTGAGACGGTGTGTATATCTGGGATGAAGTCGGTATGCAGCTTTGCCTGAGTCTCCGCCAGCTGCTGCGGAACATCATCGTTATGCTGCAGCAGAGGGTCGGCGGTCTGCTCAAAGTCTGTCTCGTCGGCAACGCTTCTGCCTCGGGCGGTATACAAATTCCTTGTAAGCCTGACCACCGCCACCCCGGTCGATTGGTCCATGCGGATTCTTCTCCGCGAGTAACGGGAAATTAAGACGGGCCGAGGTGTTACCGAAAAGGCTAAGGAAAGAAGCGTAATTTACTTGGTGAGGTAATGCAGTACTGCGACGTAGCCGAACATGGCCTAGCACTCGATGATCTGGAGAACTCGCGTGCTAGGGCATCAAAAAGTTACGCGTGGACCCCTTCTCGAAGAGCCGGCAGGGCTCCGGTCTGTGGCTCGCTTACTTCAAAGGTGAATGAAATGCGCTGATGTTAATATCACGATTCGCGTACTTTCGATCGTTGGCCTGTGTGTGATACAGGTAAGGTGTCCGGCTGCGCGATTCTGCAGCATGTATCGTTTACGGGTCACCTCTCCTCGAAGCCGTTCCATGGATCCTCGACATGGCACACATTCAGTCCACATGCAGTAACTTACAACGCGCAACAGCGGAGCACCAAGAATGATGTTTGAGCAATTTCGCGGTGGTGGCACAGCTTCCACGAGACCGACTTCTAGGTCTTGCTTACATTACCGTCTTGCATTTCTGTAAGACAGAACGTGGCATTTGTCCTTCTTCTGTCGACCATTGCACACGCGTCCGCAGACCATAATGCCATCTTGTCTCGTGCTTGCAAAGACCGCACAAGTCTACATCCACTCGCAGAATCCTCTGTGAATTTTGGAATTCATTGTCGCATTACCTTTCCGCAACACATGCCGTATTCGGTGAACGATAGGTACAAAAGCGCTTGGAAAAGACAAGGGAAGAGCACTCTAGAAGGGCTCCCGCAACTGTCAGTGGCGGTGCCGCTTCGTCGCGCTTGATGAGCCCGCTGCACCACTACGATACGTCCGTTTGACCGGGACCGTGTTCCTCGGCAATAGCTCCAGTCTCTGGCAGGTAGCTGCTGGTGGAGCAACGATCACCAAGCTTGACCGGGTCCGACCTTTATGGCTTTTTACCTATGCCTGCTTGAATGCGTGCAGTTGGTGAAGCGAACTTCTTGCGAGATACTGTACGTGGTGTTGTGCGAACTGGTAGCTCGTTACACGGCGTAACCTACTCTGCGCACACCGTGACTGCTCCAGGGCACGCCTTGCTCGACGCGAGCTGCATGAGACACGTCCATTTCGACGAGTGTTGCCCGTTTCGATCCAAACAAATCGTTTGCAATCTCACTTTCCAAGTTCGACAACTGTGCAAGCAGAGCTGTCCTCGACAGCGGACACGTTCGTGCGGACATGGACGGCAACAGCAGTGCATCTCCCAGCGATAAGCTGACGAAACGAGGAATACTCAAGAGGTCGGAGTTGACGCGACAGCTTCGGAGCGGTTCTGACGAGAAAGAAGCCTGGAATTTGGCCCGCCTAGCAGTCGGAGACTTGCAAAAGGACATCATAAGTGATTCCGCCGTGTATCATATAGTGTGCATGAGAGCGCTGGGATTAGACGTTGACACAAAATACGGAGTTCCAAGCAGAGCAGTGTACGGCATTTACTAGTCTCGGGACGAAGACCGGATCCCCAGGCGTGTGTGTCCGTTGGTCCAGGACGCATACACCTCGCTGCCTGTGCCTACCAGGCTGCAAAGCCGCACAGAGTCAATACCCCTTGTAAAGGTAGTCGGGAACATCATCACTGCTCCCACTTGTACTACAGTGTTCCCTTCACGCAGAGATAGACTTTAGTGGGGCAGACCCTAGTATGAAAGCCGGTCGTGGGCGCCAGTTGCCGTAAGAGTCTTGGCATGCTCAAGATCTGCACCTCCACATCTTGCTTCTCTCATAACAGGCCTCACCCTCGGCATTTACAATGATTGTCCTGGACGGAATTGGCGAGGAGGTCGCCGATGATGCGCGAAAAAGCCTTACGATGCAAGTCGACCGTCGGCGTGCCACCGAAACAGCATCACCCGCAACGAAGAGGCAAAGCGCCCAACCATTTACGATACTCAACGACACTACCGAGACTTCGGTTGCCTGCGAAGAAATCATTAAAGTATGCTGCAATTATGCATACGAACAGGCTCTTCGCTAATGGAAGAAGAGTTTGCGAGCACAGCCCCTTGCCGACCTGCTAGGTATAAGCGAGGATGAAGTCCGCAGAAGGCTGAAACGTGGCAAATGAGTCCATTTCTTGCCAATCGCAGACGGGGTGATTGATTACATCCATACCGCACCTGGACGCATGGTTGGTACTTTGGCATTCAGTGAAAATCTACTGGCTGCTGAGAATCTCTCCGTTGTCGACTTCACGAAACGGGACACCTGTGTACATTCGACACACGCTCAATACCCCGGATTTAACCCGGGCAATCTCCAAGCCGGCGGACGGGTCTTCAACGAAGCCACTACTATGTCACGAAAAATGCTGTCACCGCTCAAGTAGCGGGCTAACCCTGGGGTTCTGTAGCTCCACCGTAATCGGACAGGATGGTAACTGTGTTGCCGCGGCTGTCGACGAATGTTGAATGTGATAGTCTGTACTACAAATCTAGCGCCCAAAAGAACTGCTATTGTTACAAAGCTGGTAGCTCGGTGCGGCCAAGCGGCATGGAACAGCTCAAATCAACACGAGGCCGCTGCCCAATGGCGTCCTTGAAGTGAAGGTCCTAGACAAGGCAGCATTCAACTGGACTTCTGTGTTCCCCCTGTACGCCACGCGCTGTGCCAGTCGTAATGATGGGTCTGCACCCGTACTGATTACAAAGGCATCGAAACCTTTCAACGACATTGGCTCCTGGGATCCCGTCAAGCTATCGGCGGTCACAGTCTCCGAAGATTATCAGCGCCCTTTGCCCCACTGCCGAATTTTCTTGTTCTGTGCGGTCATCGCTGTCACCGCTTGGAGGAGCATGCGGAGAGTGAGCGCTGGTGTAGGAGGTGCGGGGCGGAAATTGCCAAGATCGTTGGCTGCCAGCCGCATGATGAAGTGGCGATCGATCAGACCGCGAGAGGCCCACCGCTTCGAGTCTGCATCAAGGTGGGTCCCAGGAGCGAGCGTATCAGTCGATGGTGGCTTGGCATGCAACTGTGGACGAGGGAAGAAGCTCCGGTGAATTGTGCGGACCTTCGCTGCTGCGTTCGAGTCGGTTTTGCGAGCCAATCGTCCTGTCGGGCTGCCTTGTGCAAATCTTGACGCTGAACTCACGCGCTTGGTCTTCGTTGTCACGGCAAGCGAGCCCTCTATTTGCGGATAAATCACCAAATCGTTGATGGACACTGTTCCTCTTCTGCCGATAGCCGCGTGGTGTTCGTCGAGCAGCTCCTGGAACACGCTATCGTGCCGCTTGCTGTGCCGGGTCACGGATAGGGCCGAATTGTATTGTTGGGCGAGAGGCATCTGCAAGATGCTGTCCCGGGGCTCGTCCTCATGAACCACATCCAGGGATTGTTCAACAGACCGGATTGGAGGCAACCGGAGGGCGCTGTCATGGTACTGTCCATCGCGAGCCATAGCTTGGGACTGCATCATGTGTTGAATTGAAGGCAACATGATATCCAACCTGACAGAACTTTTAAGGCGGGTAGAGATGCTCGTCAGAAAGACGACAAGGTATTGCAACAGCGTCGATGAGTGATGGTGCTGATCCGCCGTGCCTCTGTTCATGTTACAATTAGCGCACTCAAGTCTCGAATATCGCTCGGCGCTCGCTGTTCACATATCGAGCTCGACAGGGGCCTCAAGACTGATTAGGAATTGCCACGACCGAAAGAAGACGTGCGGGATGCAGGAGACGACTAAGACATGCGAGGGCCTACAGCTCTCGATCTGCGCTCATAGCTGCATGTGTCCCACCGCAATAATAATCGCGTATAATGCTATGTTGAACTCTAAGGGGAGGCTTTGTTGGATAGGGATCGCTCTGTGAATGGCCATGCCCTCGCAGAACAAACCCTACGAGGGCGAGACATGCAGTCGTCTCACAGCTGAAGCTGGTCAAGAGCATGCACGAGCGGTTCGGCTACATCAGATCCCGTACGAGCATGCGCGATGAACGATTCAACGAGCGAGAGAGACGTCTCGCCATGCAAGGTAATGATAGATCTTCTCGTCGGCGTCCGGACCGTGCCCACAGGTCCGGTGGGAGTCGCATCGTTGTGTTCAATGCAGCAATGCTAGACGACTCCACCTCGCCAAGATGTACAGAGTTCGACGTTAGTTCAGGGCCTTACGGCCCCGGAAGGACTAAGGCTGCTAGCTCGAATAATGCAGCTGCCTAAGACGATGACATGAAGAGAGATCGGGACGGATGGGCCGGGATGGCTACCTATGGGAACTGTTTGGCCTAGACCAGCGACCTGGGACATGGGTATTATGGCTGGCACCAGTGCACTTTTAGCATCACGCCGCGATCCCCGCAGACGGTAAACTGCATTAACGATCTGCGGTCCGCTTCCCGACTACCTTGTGGCGCTGAGCCAAGACGTGTTGCGCAGAGCGTAACTGTGCATCTGTAAAAACAACCGAAGCACCGGTGTCCACTGACCCAGCAATCTGGTTTGCTTTGACGCATGCACATTTGAGCACGCATGGAAGCAATCGCGCCGTCCAGCTTTGTGCAATCAGCGGTGGGATGGCGACCACGACTTGTCCATCATGAGTATCTCTACCTCCTCTCCTCTCTGGGCATGATTGTCGCCTAGGACGGTCAGCTTAGTTCGGGCGACCCGCACGGGTGGAGCGGTATGCGAGACGTACGTCGTAACCTTGAGGCCCACGCACAAACCACAGCAGCCTATCAGCTCGCGATCTGGTTGATGTGAGCTGTTGTCCATCCAACGTTAGAGCACGCAACCAGGACGCTTAGCAGCGCGATCGGCGTCAGAAGCCGTGTGACGTACCATGTCGACGATGTCTTTATCAGGGACCAGGTTTACGATTACTTGACGGATTACACTTGCAGCGGCTGATCCCATGGGGAGGAGGTGGGTGGCGCACTGCTAGTGCAACCCCACTCATTGACAGGAGGGCGGGTTCTTGTTAGCTTCAGCCTTGAATTACATGACAAATGACATCATTCCACGTCCCACTAGCATCGACTTGGAACGGAAAGAACACAGGCTGAGGACGATGATGATACCAGGTTACCAGCGCCTGGTCTCTGTCGATCAGGGAGAGGATCGCCACTCATACATGTACGCGAAGGTCCCGCCCCAAAGCGATCGCTAGCACTATGGACCATTGTAGAGAGTGACTGGAGTGAGATCGTGGCTTAACGTGCACAAACATACGACAATGCAATCGGAGCACTCGTCGGGTATTTGAGACAGATGCCTTGCCTCCCGTCGACTCGCCACGATCCAAGGAACATGGCAACATGAGGCAACCCAGACCAGCGGCATAATGTAGCTACTACAGAACGACACATTCGTGTGTCTACAGACGGGTCACTACCTTGTGTGAATAAGTTGGTGATAGTCTAGGGTTACTCATGCAGCCTACGAGTCGCATTGTCTCGAATGAGTATCGGACTCGGCGTTGGACTGGTTCAGACCCCAGACCCCAGACCCACTTACCCAAGGCTTAAAGAAAGACAATGGGAAAGATTAGCGATCCTAAACCTCCCAAAACAATCGCCATGACTGGGTAAGCGGCATCGTACACGACATTGGTCGCTTGGCGCAGGTTCATGATGCCCGTTGACGCCGGAATTGGCAACACATTTCTGGGAGAGCCCGGTGTTCCGGGTCATACATCTAGTAGTCTTCAGCAGGTACGTTGTTTCGGCCTGCGATGCACTCACCGCCGTAATCTTGAAGCGTATTTTGACCAATTCCGATCTGCTGACAATGCCGAAACCCCTTCGCCGATCATCTGTCCCAAAGCTCAAGTGCTTCCCATGGGTGAGCAACAAAGCCTTACGCTACGTTGGAATGGTCGAAGCGATCATATCCATGGAACCGGAGAGCATCGACGGGCGACAGGACCGACCAGACCCTGTGGCGGACCACGTGCAACTTCCTCCAAGCAACATAGCGTGCCGTTGATGGGCCCTCGGTCACGGTCAAATTTGTGGCCAGCGCGCACTGCGGAGAGTCGGTTGGGCATGAGATGACGTAAACTGTAGCCGGGCCCATCGTTGGGTCGGACACGGTCGTAAGGATGGATGGAAGCGGGGTGCCGCTGACGGTCTGGTAGGGGATCTGTGATAAGGTTAGCATACAAGTACCTGCTGCTTCCGGTTCATCCGTGGCGCAGACCCAGAGTGAATGAACTCTCCTGCCAGGCTTGAAGTCGGTCTGCTGAGCTGCCGAAAAGCTTGCCAAGATGGCAAGAAAAGAAAGGAAGTACATGATAGTCGCTCGAACCAAGTCGTGAATTAGAGCGATGTCGAAAGAACGGAGCCTGGACGCAGTGGTGCGGCTACGCCCGGACTGGAAGGGATTACCCGCTAGACGCGCTAGTCGATACCCGTAATCGACGGGATGGGAAGCTCTAAGCTTTCAGCTTCCGCCAACGAAAGGCTTCACACAGCATCAACTCCTTCGACATGGCGCTCGACAAAGGTCAGGTTGCGCGCTCGATCAACTACGGGGCCAACTTGCCATTGCTGCGAAGCAATTCGGAAGCGCTCGAGAGAACATCGTGAGAGGCGATCCTCTTCAATCTTGGTAGGCCAGCACGCATTCACTTGACACTTCCTGTTCCCTTCACTTCCGCGTTGTCGTCTCGCCATGACCACGTCGACCCAGCTAAGGTAGGCGAAATCCAGGGGGTCCCTGTAAGGCGACGTGCACTTCATCGTCCAGAACATTGCGCCGGTTCAAAGTACATTGGAGAAGCATCGCGAATCCTTGACCTCGCCGCTCGCATACCCACTGCCAAGCTTTCCGGGACACACGCACGAGGCCCTATCGCAAAACCTGTTGCGGAAGAAGCTGGACGTCGCGCTGGAAGACTGGGTGGTCCAACATTCCAAGCCTCGCCCGAAGCACAACGCCGACGGTACGCTTGGGATTCGCGGAAGCGACGACCGCCCAGAGGACGTGGATTATCAGGAGCTGTGGAGCTCAGTGAAAAAGGAGAGCGTCCCGTATGCGAGGACATTCGCCAGGGATGGGGCGTTCAGGGATGCCTACACGATAGCGGAGCGCGAGGCTGGGTTCACCACCGTGACTACTGGCCTTAAGCGGGACGTGCGGAAACTGCCGAAAGACGGCAAGCCGCAGAGGCAATTTCCTTTGTTTGACTTACTTGGTTTCAAGACCGAGACACAGGACGTCGAAGATGGTGGTGAAGACGAAGATGACGAGGACGATGATGAGGGCGACGACGACGAGGACGAAGAGGACAAGGGGAATGAGGATGCTCAAATGGAGGATGTGATGCCAGAGCGCAGCGATCGGGAACCTCCAGAGCCAGGCGTCGACACCAGCTTGCCGCCTCTGCCCATCGAGACGATGATGCGGTTTGTGGCAACCGGAACACTGGCGGAGCAGAGGTAGCCGCCTGCGCATACTAGGTGAACCTGGGAGGCGCATCAAGACTCTGCAATTCATTGACGGTCAATGTGCTGAGAGGCTGTTGAGCTCAGCGCGTCACATGGATGAATAGATCTGCTGAGGTTTGGACTGGGCCCTTCATGTCTAGTAAGTAGACATCAAAGGGTTGTGCGGCCAAGCAACAAGTTTAGTTATGCCTGCGGCACGTTGACAGCAGCCGGAGGATTGACATGTGTCCACTCCGAGGACCTCCATACCATGTGTCTCCGTACGCTAAATGGTGAGAGGTTAGCGACTGTCTTGGGACAAGCCAAAGCCTCGACTCATACGAAGACTTTTTGGCGAGCGTTGGGACATTCATACACGTAGATGAATAGAAATGACTTGTGGCTAAGCGGCGTCGCGAGTAAACTGCAGCACAGCCGTCATAGCTGGGGGACGTGCAATCGGCGCTGCTAGGCGATAACAAAGTACCGTTGAACAAGCGACATGTCAGCGAAAGCAAGGAGAACATCGACCCAACGAAGTAAGGGGTTTGCGTCGCTGCAGAGGACTGCGATGCGGGAATATTCAACACACCGCATCCGCTGGCAGAGCATTGTGATTCGTTGCTGTCTCGCTTACGCGGCGATGCGACTTGCCATTTCCCATTGTTTCAGGTGTTATGCGTACGACCGACAGAGTATGCTGTGCGTGGTTGTGCTAAGAGGCATGTATGGCGGAAGAAAAGGACCCCGATAACAGGCGCAACAGGCGTTCGTGTTCCCATACAATAGTGCACAACGCTAAGTGAGAACGGCTACGACACTTCGCAGGTGCGAGAAACACTGAGCATGGCAGCACCAGCGACTGCTCCCGAGATGGCTGAGCCCGAAGTCTTCCTCCGGGTAAATTCCAGCATCACACGCCTTGCAACGCAGCTCACGTCCAGGAATGACCGGAAAGGACTACTTCGCAAGCAAAATCGTTAGCTCAGCAAGCATCCGGTCATCACCCCCATATCATCCTTGAAGAGGCATATCCATAAGCGTCGCAATGATCGCACAGCTAGCAGCAGCCAGCCCGAGGTCTTCTGTAGTCGAAGACGTGCATATGCAGACGACAAGATATGGCAGGTTCCAAGAGACCAACCAATGTGGCCAGACATGGTGCAAGACAACATGTACACAGCAAGAATGCCCTTGGAAGTCGACGCCGAAAAGCCCAGGGGACGTGAAGGACGCAAAAAGGCTGCAAAAAGGCTGTTCTAGAAACAGGAAGGCACGTAGCCAAGAGACTTAATAACATTTGAGTACCTCTTGTCTTCCACAAACATCGATCCAAGCCTATCGACCACTGTACTTTGTACGAACAAGAAAATACACGCACGACCGCGATTACGCTCAATACCGAAGACTTCCTACCCACGAACATTACTGTGAGTTGAGGTCTACCGCAAGCAAACCCCCGTGGAGATCTCAAGAGGCTAACTTAAGCCGATGCTTGGCAGCATGAAAATCGGCCGGTAAGCAACTTCCGACTTCCCAACAGAGTGTTAGTGCCGGGGCCCCTCCGCCATGTTTTGCTGATGGATATGTAAGATCGAGCGATGTCGCGTTCGACGATATCGAACCGCTGTAAGACCCAGGGAGTCTGCAGCGAAAGCTTGAAGTGAAAGTGATGAAGGCAAGCTTACTTTTCCTAGGACGATATAGCGAATGCACATAGTCCGCCTTCTCCGGGCGAAGAGTCGGCAGTGCATGAAGTTGAAGGCGCACAGAGCTTGTGAGTGTTCATGAATAGGGACCTCATTAACGACCGAGTACCAGGAGTATGAGCACATCAATGGGGACGCTTCCAGCGATGCTCAATGCACACCCGAATTGAAGGATGGAGCAAGTGCCAGCCTTTCTCGAAAGCTGGATGAGGTCAGTCAGATGAAGCGCTCACACTCGTTGCCACGTAGGCACCGTACTGACGGCCTCGATGCTTTCCAGACACTAGAGAGACTGAGTCCCCACCCTGCAGACGCTGACTACAGAGGTCCCGACCACGGAGACCTCCATTATTCGGAAATTGCGTACAATATACTGAAGGCTGAGAATCAGACGCTTCGCATTGAGATTGACCGCCTCAAAAGAGACGCGACTGAAGCAAGGACAAGGCATATTGAGGACGCAAGAACGATCCGGGACCTTAAGGAGCAGGTCCGGCTGCTTGAGCTTCAGCGGCAAGTGTCACAGGCAACTCCGGACGCAACCAGAGCAACGCCTGATCTTATGCAACCCCATAGCGGTGACTCAAGCATGGAGGCATCCACTTTTACCCAACAGCAGTTCTACACACCGAGCTCTAGTCGCGCTATCGACCTTATCCGCACAGGTCCCGAACACTCCAGCGATCCAGCCACTCCGGTACCTTCCCGAACACGTGCGGCGAGTACGAGCTATACGATCTCGCGATACCTCGATGTCGATACTCCATTGAGGTCCGAAGGGCCGTTCCTTGATCGTTTCTCAGCTCACGCGAATGCCCACTTCGACATCCAGACCTTTGCTGAACGAGACGACACGAGCCAGCCAATGGCGTTATCAGAGAGTTCTCACGCTCATCCTCCTCCTCATCTTCATGCCACGGAGGATGGGGCCCCACAACATCAGTCCAGCTCGCCAGAAGCTTCAGTCCGACAGGGTGCTCTCAAGAGGAAAAGGATCTCGATCGGCGAAATATTACCTGTCGAGCGTTCGTCGAAAAGACAGCGTCTAGTAACTGACGAGCATGAACCTCATGCGAGACGCTCTGCCAGCCGGTCTCCCCCGGCACAGCTCATGACGCCAAGCGACACCACTGTAGAGAGATCGCGCAAGCGAAAACGAATGTCGCCTGACGAGCCGTTGTCAAGTGATCCCCCCGCGAAGAGGCTGTCTCGATTTCTACACGCAGTCGCGCACCCCGGAACAGATGTGGAGATCCTGGAGCAAGTCGATGCAGAGCAGATGATATCTCCTTGTACTGTGCTCTTGAACCGACGCCTACAAGACCCGCTTAGCGAGCAAGGTGATATTGTGACCTCTGCCAGCCCTCCGATTACCACGAAGTCTCTAGGACAAAGTATCCAGGAGTCAGTCATTCATAGCTCCGAAGCGGTGTCATTAATAGACTCGGTACCGCTTGGCTCAACGGAGGAGGCAGAAGTTTCTGGCAATGAAAGGTCGCCACTGCCACGTCAGCAGTCAAGCCCTAGTCAAAGCGGCATTGCTTCTATGCTGTCAGGTCCTGCGTACGGTTCACCCTCAGTGAGGGAAGACGGCGAAGATTGCTTCGAACGAGAGCCTCACGCCGCGCCAGCATCGTCATTTCTGGCTCCGTATGATAACGATGCGTCTTTGGAGATCGAGGACTCTCCATTCCAGAGCATAGAAGCGAACATTGAGGAGGGTGTGGCGAGTTCTGCCGAATATCAAGAGACCTCAAGCCCAGATCAGCAAAGGACTGGAAGTGGAACAGATGGCACGTATCGTGAGAGTGATGAAACGAGACCTCGAGGTTCGATGGAAGAGGTTGATCTTGTCACAACAAACACGACTAAGCCAGGCGAAGCCGAGGATAACGCTCAAAGCGTCGGTGAAGCTGAAGAGGATTGTCGAACTGAAGTCAATGAGCAGTCCGAGCAGCCGCACCAAGCTGCCGCTGAACGTGAAGAACAGAGCCAAAACAACGTTGAAGCCGACGAAGGGGCTGAAGGCGATGCTGAAGCCCACGGGAATGCGCTACCTAGTGCTACAGCCGAAGCAGATGGCCGGGCAATGACCGAAGACGATCGTACAAGTCAGACTCCGCCACCTGAACAACACCGTAGATTGTCTGCTTCTACCCGGGTGTCTGACCACGCTATGCTTCCACCTCAGCCAACAACAGCAATGACTGATGAAGCGTCCTCTTCAGATACTCAAACCGCGCCGGGGCAGAAGGCAACAGGAATCTCTCGGTCGACTCAACAAGATCGACGGACAGCACCAAGACCGAGAAGAAGAAAACAGCAGGGAGGATCGACAAAGCGTACGCCGAGAGTCGCCGAAGGAAGCAGAACGACCGAAGAACATGACGAGTGTACTTCGCCGTCTCTGAGCGATGATGGGATCGGCCAAGACCCGCTCATACGGCGTATGCAACTGACGCGAGAAAGCTACTGGGAGTTTGGCTTCGACATCGATCTGGTGTTCGGTCACGAGTTTCCTGACTTCGAGCCATGCGGCATAAGTCTTGCGAAATCCGCCAAGCTGACAACACTCACTGAAGGCACGGTCGCAAAGCTCAAACTGCGAGCAGACGTGATTACAGACCATCTACGACGTTTCACGCAGGACGAAGGCATGGATCAAGAGTTGAACCTACTGCGTTGTCTCTTGAAGAGGAAAGACATCCACCCGGGACACAGCGATCCACTCGCAGTCTCAACGACAATATACCAGCAAAGGAAGCGCTGCCGGGATATGATCAACCTCTGCGACTTCGAGATGTACTCGTGCATGACTATCTTGCGAGCCACGAATCGGCCAGGGGTATGTCTCTTACACCGGGTCCATACATGAGTGATATGCTGACGATGACGCTAGTATGAAGCGTTGAAGCAGGAAATTGCCGAAGAGAAGGAGATCACGTACCTCGACGAGCTGCGCGATGTTTACGATTGCGTGCACTGCATCCTGGACCGCCTCGATTTGGCTTGGCATGGCCTACATCTGCTCCTAGCCCTGTTTCTACGTGCGTCCATTCCTGAATGCTCCCCTATCTGCAGTTCAAAAGCTCACCCCCATTTGACAGTGTGCGTTCCAATGAGGAGGTTGATCCCACTGTTCGCGGTCGCTACGCGTCCAGCTGCAATCGAGTTGCTTAGCAGAGAGCTCAACAAGCCTGACTTCTCGGGACCGTGTTTGCGATATCTTCGCTCGTTGCTAGCTCGTGCGAAGCTGAGCAACGAGCCCGAGCTACGGTTTCCCTCCCCTCTTGAAAGACTGGAGGAATGGTATGGCTCAGATGTGCCGTAAGTCGTCTGCCCTTGACATTCAACCGATGTGTCAACTGATCCGTGCAACGCCACAGGGTACGGCAAGTCCTGCGATACAGTGCAAGACCTGCATCTTCACCCAGCTGGCAGGCGGGAAGAGTATTACCATTGGGTGACTCTCAGACCAGCTATGTGGTTCGTCGCCCAACAAACTAGTCCACATCGTCTCTTCCCGACGTGTTGCAGTCAAGAGCCGGTGGGGCAAGTCCGCAATCATTTTCTCGGCGTCATCAACAGGTCTCTTCTGCAAAAGGCCCTTTTCGTCCGGACAAAACAAGGACAGGTCCATCGCGACATCAACAAGCGCTGCCAGCTCAGCGCATGTCCCCTAGTAACCAGCAGGGCGGTAGTACCTAGGATCTCGCCTATTGAGGAAAGGGCAGCTACCTGCGTTGGTTATGCCTTGCATTGGAAATTTTCTTACGCAGCGCAACGCGGCTCTCTTTGCTGTTCGGCAAAGGATTTATAGAACGGGGGGCGCTGCGCATCATTGTAGATACATCCATCGATCAGAGTTGACTGGTTACCGTTTCTGTGAGTAGCGTCCGCCAGCTGCGAACGCTAGAGCTCAAGCGGCAATAATTCCCGTCACGTTTTCCTACGTGCTTAGAAGTGAAATGCTACAGCGATGTCCATGATTTACCTGGAAAGGTTGGTTATATATCGTTTAATATATGACATCGGACTGGCTGTACATTGCATAATAGATCAATTCTACTAGCACGTTGCTCTATACATGCGTTCAGTGGCTGATCTTCTATTTTTCCAATAACATTCTGAACCAGTAAGACATGTTCTGGATAGGGGACTCGGGTAACAGAAGCAGAACGCGACCTTCCTAGCGTCCAACGTTGTTGCTACTACTCGACTGTGTAAGATCCCCGCTTCGTACCATCTAATCCCCTCCATCTAACGAACTCTCACTCGATCGCACCTAGCCTCCCGATTTGGTGAGATTTAAACCCATCTGGATTCATCACCTTTGAGCACCCTCCAGGACGGGGACAGATCTATAACTGGGAAAAACACCCGCCCCCAGCGAAGCAAGCAGCGCACGACGCGCTACGACCGCCAATGCATCAGCGACGCACACCGATCACGACACTCACACAGTCCTCTCTTTAATCGTTCACTCCTGTTCTATGTCTGACTGTTTAGATTCTTGTGTAAGTCAGTCAGTCATCACATCGATGGTTTGTTAGGCAGTCAGTCAGAAGCTCTTAACGACCAGTTTTTGGGGTGTGGATTGGGGTAAGTAGATTAGTGATAAACGAAGTTCAAAAACAGCTCTACTACCACCTTACGCGGGGTACCACGCTAATCAACGTGTCCATTGCGCCTGTATAAGAAGACGCCGCGGAACTCTTGGCGCAGCGACGTTGATATAAAGAACGTGGAGTGCTCATTCCTTGCTCCAACGCATCCATCAAGATATCCTCTTGCCGGCCACCATGCGTGAACTACTTACGACCGACAAGCGCAAGGGTTCCGCTCAAGCCGCCGAGCCCACCAACAACGTGCGTCAGAGCGAGCGCGTCAAACACGCGTCTACCGTCCCTGCCCCTCGCCCTCTTAATCGACTGTCCCCTTTGGCACGCGACCGACACTGACGCCGGCCGAAGCTCGAACGCTACGCCTACCATCGAGATCGGTGGTGCCGATCAGTTGGAGGACTCGGACGCGACGCCTGCGCAGTCATAGGACAGTATCATTGCTGGGGAGCGGCTGGTATGCGACATCGACTTGCCACTTCGCCTCATACAGGCCCTTTGGCCCTTACTAGCTTCGGCCACGCAGTAGAAGGGACCTTGTTGTGCTCCAATATTGTGAATATGGAGGCACGGAGTCGAGGTGGAAAAGAGATGGAGGCAGACGGCTCCTTTGCCCTTTGGGGACAGATTCTTCATCTGTAAGCTCTGGTATAATGAAGACGTTCGGCAGTCCGCACGCATTCTCAGCCGCGCACTGCACTATGCAGCACCTTCGCCCCATACACAAAATGGGCCGAAGGGTGCGATACCAGAGGCTCAGAGGGAGACGGTAAGGTGACCTTGTCCTTCATTTGGTACGGCGATGTCATGGAATTGGTATCTAGTCCAATTTCGCACTTTTGGACGCCACGCATCCTCGAACCAGACATACTGAGCTGAGGGTGTAAGATAGCGTGTGTGAACGCTTCTAAGATGCCCAGTGTTCCACTCAAATGCTTCTCGCATGCAATCACTAGCAGACGTCGACGTTCATCGTCCGCGTCAGAAGACCGCTAGGAACGTTGAATTCGATAGCAAGGTGGACTTCCTGGTAAATTGTGGGGCTGTATCCTAAATTGGTACAGCCGAGTTGTACGCATATCACAGGGTGGTCCGTTGTGTTGCAGGTCACGGTGCACGCTCGACGGTTCGATTCATACAATCACAGGCGAGAGTCGCCTCCGAAAGACAGCGGGGAACCGAGTTAGGCCATTTGTGATTGTAGATCATGCGCCCAGATACACGAAGGTGCAAGATTGACAAGCGTTCTCTGGCATAGCCTCCTTCGATCTAATGCTTGACGATCATTGCGATATGACGTTCGGGTCACATCTCGACTGCCTCCTATGGTTCATAAAGTCACAGAGATTGGACTGTACACAGAAGAAAGGACACTGCGAAGATCTCTTATGATAAATACTTTTAAGTCATTTGGACCACCTTCGGTAATCTGGTGTCCTAAAACCCCTCTCCGGGCACGCATCCGTTTGGTAGTGGTTGGTGAACACTTTTGGCGTGGCTCTGACCTCATCTGAAGCTTGCTTTAGCTTCATAGGGAAATAGTTAGAGGCAGGCAGCACCTCCTATTCAGCGCCATAAGCGCCATCGTCAGTGTACCCTTCGACGCGCTTCGTTATGAGTCAAAGGGCTTTGGTAGCTCGATGCAATGCCGCAGTTCCTCCCAGTCTTTCACGTCTTGCTCGTCGGCGCTCAGGTGTGTCTCGTCCGTAGTCTGCTTCCAGCGATGGCAGTATAGGGTGATAGCGGCTTCGAGCTGCAATGCGCGCTGGAGTGTAGTGTAGACACTGTTCGTGAGGCAGAAGATCTCTAGCTTGTTAGCTACCTCACGTTTTCGGCTGTTGGAGGCGGCCCTACGCTTGCCAGAGCGCGCAATGCACCGAACGATCTTACGAAGCGTACCAATGGCTCCTTGCTTATGCCAGAGCGTGTACTGCGCGGCCTCATTGGTCTCTGCTGGCTCCTTCTGAAACGAGGCTAAGCCATCACTACAGAACAAGGCTTTTACGACAAGGTTAATGACATGGCCAGGGCAGCGTAGTCTCTGCTCTCCGACATCAATGATTGGGTACAGCTCCGCAAGGGCTTCGACGCACGTGTCGGTATTGTTAGACTGATCCATCTGAAAGGCGCCGCGGATGTTGCTGATGCCATAGCAGTCAATGACCTGCTGCAGTGCCGACGCATGATCGAACTTGCCAGTCCTCCCATCTAATGGCGGCATGCCGATAAGAGCCTCTTGCAGCCTGCGGTCCATCGATCCAGTAAGCTACAATGCCGAGCAGATGGAGTTGCTCAGAAGATGACCAGCCATCAAAGGACAACGCGATTCGGCTGCGTACGCCAGCTAAGCTTCACTCAATGTCTTCACCCCTGTTTTGAAACGATTGAAGGATCCAGGAGCGTGCGGTATTAGCGCAAGGAAGGAGGTTTGTAACGTCGGAGGTGATACAAGGCAAAAGGCGTCTGAATCGAGGGCCAACGGCTTGTTCGAAGGTGATATCCTAGCTGATCAGCGTATCTACCCAATACTCCGCATTGAGTCTCTGGCTGACTGTAGTAGCGTGAAATTGATGATTCCGAGCTCAACATTGTATTGATCGACCTCCACGACGCTGTTTAGCAGGAATCTCCACCTGAACACGTCCACAAACGATGACCGACTTGCCGCTGATTACGCCGATGGCACGGTGATGTTGCTCGACATCATGAGTGGACTCGGAGACGGTTTCGAGTATGATGAGCAGCTGGGAGCCATTACGACAGCTCGTCGTGTTGAAGGATTTGGTGCGGAGATATTCCTGTCCACGGTGCCTTCGAACGTTCCTACTGTGCTCGCATCGATCCCGTGGTAAGAAGTCTCAGGTCGCGAACTCAGCATGAAGCGACTGACAGCGCTCGAGGGAGTGCGAAGGGCAGCAGGCAACATCCTGCAATATCTCCGTATCGGGGTCGGCTGTGATGAGATCAATATGAGTAAGGAGCTCAACGCGAACATGATCATCGGTTGCATTGATATGCCAAGCGGAGTTCCGAAGCGTATGCCTACTTGTCGCACATATCTCAAAGACCGGCCGCGATCTCTCAACCAACGCCAGCTCGCGAAGGTGAATCGACACCCGGAGGTCGTTCTGGCTCGCAGAGTCCGAGATCGAACGGCCAAGAGTATCCGCACCCGGCACGTGACAATATCGCGTTCGAAGGGGGCGGTGGCCCATGAGGAATATCGGCAGGCGCACCGAGCATATCTACGGTCGAAGAGGGACGCCAGGAAGAGCATGATAAAATACGTCAGAGCCAAGTACGGCGAACGACACTGTGGTGGATATTTTGCAGCGGCTTAAGGATAGCAACACGCAGCCATCGTGGCCAACGAAACAGAGTGAGGCGGAAAAGACATTGAGCAGCGAGCGCCGGCGGGCCCTGATGGCGCTGCTCACGGTCGCGCCCCCCGAACCCACCCAGGATCACAGTCGGCGATCCGACGCGATCAATGCAGTGAGGGTGCTGTGCCACCGCCAAGAGATCACCGTCGCGCGGGCGTGCCGTCAAAAAGCAAGCTGTGACGACGATATACCTGACTCAGGGTCACCAGCAACAAGCGAGGCAAAGGACGAAGGGAGCGAGCATGATCGCTTCCCAATCCGCTGTCAGCCCACACAGTGCATGTTCTGCGTGGGTGATGAGGAGTTGTCTTCTCTCAACGCAATAAACGCTTCTGCAATCGAGACGGCTTGAAGAGGCACTTTCTTCGCAAGCACGTGCAGCATCACTCTGCGGGACAGAGAATCAGATGTCCACATCCCAAATGCCATGGTCAGTGGCTCGAGCACATGGATCACTTGCAAAACCACGCTGTTACGGTTCACGGGACTGTCACGTAGTCGGCTTGGCAGGGTGGACATCATGAGACTTTTTCCGCGAGGTGTGAGTAATCATCGGCTATGCAACCAAAGTCGATGTCGCTTTATCGCGTGCTACTTTAAGGTAAACCTTTGTACGAGGCAGTCAAATTCAGCGTGTCAGAGCCAATGTAGCTTCTAACAAGCATTCGCGTCACGTGAAGTATCTGTTCTGGATACGCTGTACTTACATAGTAGGAGTAGCTGGAAGTGGAGATACAGTCCGATTGCTTGATATCTGGCCCTCACCAATTTAGTGGGCTGCATTCGTATGAGAAGACCTATGTAAAGATCGATGGGGCCTGCAAACAAGCTGCCAGAGATGATCTGGAATACCTATGGATGGACACCTGCTGTATCAAAGCCATCCGATCAATGTACGCATGATATGCCTATGCAGTAAGACGGTACGCCTGTCTGTCGGATCTCCCGGGCTTCAGCGCCGGTACATAAGAGACGGAAGTGGCTGGATATATCGGCGAAGATCTGGAAGCTAGTCCAGTGGAGATCGCTCAACGCTTGCAGTGTCTAGCATTCCAGTGGAGCCCGACCATCTCGCTGCATCAAGACACTCCTCATCTGATATTCGAGAAGCGGCGAATCGTCCAATCGTACACCTTATCATACTTCACGCCCTCCCTCTCTCCCAGTCTTCCGAACTTCTGCCGGAACCTTCCATAATGTGGTCGACCTTCTTTTGGGGTCTTTCTCACCTGCTGCATATACTGCGCAAATTCGCCGGGCAGCTCCTCGCAAAGCTGTTCTGCTGTTGTCGCTATCCTCTTCTCCATAATTGCGCGGTTTCTCTCCTCTCTACTGTGAACTGGCAGGCTTTGCCACGGGCACTTTTCCCAGGCGGAAAAAGACGAGCATGTACCCAAGAGACTCCAGATCGTCTCGGGGAGACTGCACTGCTGTTCGGCTACGTATGCTTCGTAGAGTTGCTCACGTGCGTCGGTGCCCAGTTGGGACCACTCATCGTGGGTCATCACATTTGGCAGAAGCTGCTCCGGTTCGTTTTCGCTGACCAAAGGCCCGTATTGACAGACTGTTGCCGTTTCCCAGAATCCGAAAGAATCAAAGCCCTTTAGACCGCGTCGACGGGTGAGGTGAAGTTTTGCGGATATGACGGCGGAGCTCAGTGTGACGTACAATCGCGACAAGGTTATCACATCCACCCGGCTCAAGATCGGATTACACCTCGACGAAGAGCAGCTGCGTGACCAAGTCGGCACAAGCATGCGAGGCGCATCGAAAACGCTTCAGGTCGGGCTTGCCCAGGTGGTGGAAGACTATCACCAGCAGCTCGGGCGGTACCGAGAGTAGTGAGGCCATAATGCTCCCCTGATAAATTATCCTGCGAAGGCAGAGAGCGTCAATGGGTTCGAACACTGAAATGGTCCTCCAACGGCAGCTTGTAGCAGACTTGCTTTTAATCCCGCCGCTCTAGAACTACGGGTGCTGGCTGCGGGGCAAACCGATTTCCAGCACGCTTCCCGGCACACCACTCCACACGTGGCTCGCCTGGTATAATGTGCCACAGAGAGCTCGTCAGGCACCCGCAGCCGCTGTACTTGAGATAACCGGCGCTTCGAAGGTCCAATCCTGATCCTGTCGTCTGCTAAAGATGCATTATGCTACGTACAACCTTGCGAGGGCTTGCATATGCACGTCGCGCTTTACTTCTGCATGAGTGGTTGGCATCCATACATGGCTTTGGCGGGCGTTGGGACGCGACCGAATGACCGCTTCTCAGGTCTCGTTGATTAACAACTTACAAGCCAGCAGGAGCCCCGATTTCAGAGAAAGGCCTATCGCTACGACAAAAACACACCAAGTACGCACGCGTCCGACACGCGTCGACGAGCATTCATAGACCTAGCCCACCCTTGGTCTCGATCGTTACCTTCGCTGCAGGCCATCAAAACATCGAGGGTCTTCCGAAAGGCGGTTATGGACAACCAACACATTTTTCATTGCGAGGAGCCAGGCTGCAGCTCAAAGTTCTCCGGCATCAGAGGATACCGGCGACACCAAAAACATCTCCACCAGCAAAAGTTACCTTCGCAATCGAAGTCACCTTCGCAGCCAGAGTCACCGTTGCAGCCGAAAACAATTTCGCAGCCCTTTGGCTGTTTGCACTTCGGACCGCGTGTATATGGCCCTGACGAAAAGTCCAGCGGGCATGATACTACCGGCCAGGGCTACATCCCTAGGTATGCTACATCACCCCGCAACAACTCCAACGCAGCACAATTCAGCCCTCGAGGAGTTAAGTGCCCACATTGCGAAGCTTCTTTCCTCTCCGAAAAGGGCGTGATGATCATATAAGAACCGATCACGCTTGGATTAAGTGTTCGATGTGTGGAAACCTCTGCCAGAGGGGAAGAGGGAGATCAATTCATATAAGCATGATGCATCCGGAACACTGGCTTGCCTCGATCGCACGCTAGTAGACTGCGCCAGCAGATGTCGGAGAGACGCCATCTGGGATGGAGAATGGTCTGGGTGCTCACGAGGCTTTCCAGCGTTTGTGTTCGTAGGTTGCTGCGAGTATCTTAAGATGGTGATGGAATTGTACTACGCCACTGCGTCCGTCCTATTGTCCGGGCTAATCTTGTTCCAACCTTCGTCATTGCTATCAATCGCTGGGCTCAACGGACGGCGGTATCACTTTGTCATGTCGATCCTAGGCGTCAACCTTCCGCCTTCCGTATAGCGGAGCATTGTCGGGCTGCATTAGCATCCTACATCGTCCACTTCCGACACTTGACGTTAAACAAGTCTACGAATTATTCAGCTTTGCACAAAAGACGATAATGTTGCCTTTGCTGCTGCAGACTTAGAGAAGATCTCCTGCACAGGTTGCGAATTAGTCTGCACGCGGAGGCCGCGATCATGCATCACTTCTACAAAAAGGAGTTCAGCTTGCCCTGGCTTGATTCATACCTAGCCTGTAGCAAGCGTGCATGCTTCTGCTATAGTCTTCATGCTCGTTATTACCCTTGGCAGTTTGACCTGCGCCCAAGTCATGGCATTGCTTGGCCAAAATGGGCTTTGGCTGACGATCGAGGCGGTGAAGATGGACAGTATGTCTGTCAGCGACCATAGCGGCATGGGAAACGACGAAGGACATGGCGAGTGATGCTCACCTCGTCGCACGGCCGACTTGGACGCCGTTGGGAGATTGGTATCTTTTACTCGGTCTCGATGTGCCTCGATTGGATGCCTTCCAGGCGGATTCCACTTGAACACAACAGTCAGCTCATCCCTGCTCAACTCCGCATCGACTTACATGATTATGACTTTGTCATCACAGACGTAGTACATGATCCGGGCGTGACTACCGTTTTCAGCAAAAACTTTCGCTCTCCACTGAGGTACGAACTCGTTCAGCGAAAGTTGCGCTGGGCTGCACTCGAATTATGCGTATTCTCCCACCGCCATTCCGCTCCGATGGATGATCAGAGTATGACGAAGCAGGTCTACGGAAGGATCTCAGTGACAGAGACGCCTCGGAAGACGTCGCGAAATGTACTGTAGCTAAAGAGTTCATCTTCGTAGACTTGCGTCAGTGCGACCTCAGCATCGGTTTCCCCAATGTGCGGGTAGAATCTGGCGTGTTAGCGTCGGCTCGTTAGTACATATATTGCAGACATACTGCTCGGCATCCGAGACCTCCTCGCTCTTTGTCCTTTTGCAATCCAAATTTTGACTTTGACAATATTGCCTATCGATGGTATCGTACGCCGATCTCCCAGCTGAAGGAACGTCTTGCGCACCCAGCCAGCATCATGTTCGAGCTGTGCATACTCTTCCATTTTCGCTCACTCCGGGGTACGGTGGAGGCCCTGTAGGAGTCTCCTCAGGTGTGGTCAGCGCTTTATCAACACTCGTTCGCCTCACCGCTTGACCGTTGTCAAAACATTCTTGAAACTCTGCAGACTTCACGCCCTGACATGACTCCATCCTTGAACGGTGCCACCGTGCAGACCTGGGCCACTCGAGCCATGTCGCGTGCAGTGAGCTCTGTGAACCTTCGAAGACGGTAACGGTCGATCGAGCGCGACGTGAGCGGAGCGAATCTGCTGGATCGGGGCTTTCTACACTCCACTTTCGCCGCATAGAAATTAACGGCCCACCATGAGGACATCAGTTCCTAAGGCGGTTCGGTGTCATTGCCTATGGGCAGTTGTTCAGAGAAGGTTCGGGAAAGCCCAAAGGCACCGGGCTTCGGGTCGGGAGTATAGAGAAAGACTCTACCCTCCCGCAGCCGTCGTGATGCACCCTCCCATAGCGAACATTGCAAAAGACTATGCAGCACTCGCGACCGAAACATTTCTACAGACGGATGTCTTAGACTCTCAAAGGACTCCTTCGACAGGATGTAAGAGATGGCTACGATGGGCTGCTGAGAAATCAATGTTTCCCGTCTATTGAGTCGTCCTTAGACTAGCTGACCTGTGCGAGAAAACGGACAGATCCAAGTTATTGCGCAAAACGATAGCAAGAATAAGGACATCGAGGTCTGCCGCCTCTCTAAACGCCCCGATCCAGTACAGAGGTTCATGACTTTCCACAGGCTTGCTGTCTCTTGGCTGGTGGTCGACTGGCTCGCCGTGTGCCGCCAAGTTCGCTCCTGGTCAATCGACCGCTGACCAATCAACCGCTGACCGACCGGCTGCGGCTCCTGGCCGACTGGCTCCTGGCCGACTGGGGAGAATCGGGAAGTCGCCGACGCAGCATCTCGATGTCTTTGTGAAGGCCTTTCGCGGTGAAGCTGCACTCCGCGCTACGCTCTTCATCGCCAACGCTACAGTGACCTTGCGAATGCGTTCCTTCTGTTATCGAGTCAGAAGTGTCAGGATCTTCCGCGCTGAATATCTCAACATCGGAGTATTGATCCTCCACATCCTTGTAGGTGTCCTCTACAGCCAAATTGTCCGACCCTGTTCTTGATTTGTGCCTAGCAGCTGTTGATGTTTGGATGACATGCACCGACCGGCCTGTGAAGACCACCATGGCTTACTTACCTCGCGTTCAAAGAAAGCATTTGCTTTGTTCACTCGGCTGAGCTCGCCTATAGTTCCATTCCTGTCACAGAGATCAGATCAATATCATGGTGCACATATACGGGACGAAACTGATGTACAGCTCTCCCAAAGTCTCCGCGAGCTGCTGCGTAAGACTTTCATTTCGCCGTAGCAAAGAGTCGGCCTTTTGCTCCAAATGTCTCTCGACAGCAGCGCTTCCGCCTTTCGACAGCAGCGCTTCCGCCTTGGGTCGCTGTCAACAGTCTAGAAAGCTCCAGAACCCCGACATGAAGTGCTTCATTATCCGTGATGACCGCCTGGATGTTGCATTCGGCGTCACTCTTGTTGAGCTCTATCGATGCAACCATGGTAAGGGCAATGATGATAGGCACGAAAGTGTAGTGATGTCATTCCGTTGATGCACAAGATGTCGATGTGTGTCCGGCCGCCGCCACCCAATCAACAAGAAGGGTTGGGGCAGCCTTGTGTGATGTCGTGCGCTAGGCTCGATCGATCAAGCTTTACTTTAAAGATCCTCTTTCACACAAACTTCGTCCACAATTGGTGTAAGATCCAGAGGAACTTGCAGCTCAGGGCATGAATGGCGCTTAAAGGCTTAGTGCGAAGAAGCGAGTGGAAGTGCGGAAGATACATCGCGCTTCAACATATATCTATACATACATCGCTAGCCTAGTTTAGGCCTAGCACAAGATATCGTGGAGAAATCAAATGCTAAAGCCGTGAAAGGTTAGCCGTAAATTGGTTGGCGTTTGCCGCTGAACGGACCCGCGATGCACGCAGTTTGCGCCATATAGGGGATACACCTTCGCCAGGGCGTGCGACAACGTCCTGATGAAGCATCATCCCGGATCACTCGAGGGCAAGCGCGATGTGATAGACACGCCGCGGCAACGCCCCTATCAGGACCAGGACCAGGACCGGGACCGGGAGCATGCCCACGACCCTACCAGTCTGAGCGAACAGTTACCTGGCGGTCGAGATGGGTGGAGGGACAGTGTCCTCGGCCAGCCGAAAGGTTGGTCAAAGGCACTGCAGTCCTACGCTCGGACTTTGTCATCCTTTGCCTATCCGGCGGGCATCTTCTGGGGCGAGGAACTCATACTCTTGCACAACGATGCCTGGATAGGGGCCGGCGGAAAGGCGGAGCAGGGGCAACGCCAACGCGGCAATCTTGGCGCAGATACTTTCCGCGCACTGTCTTCGGCTCTTCATGGCGGCCAACAGAAGAAGATTGCGAGTCGCGATCTACTGAGAAGCGACTCGGAAGACCAGGACGAGCGATTCACAGTCCTCGTTAGCCCCCTGTTTGCCGACGATGGTCCCAAGGCGGAAGTAGCAGGCTTGCTCGCACAGATGTTTCCCAAACACGACTCTGACGGCGAGGAGGAAATCAAGGACAGGGATACGCCAAGTATGGGCACGGCAAAACCCGACGATATCGTGAAGCACGATAAGATCGACAGTGTACCCCTAGACGAGCATCCGTTTTTTCATCGATTTGCGGAGATGCTCCCTTCTGGGCTTGCAATTTTGGACCACAAGGTGCGTTATACAGTCATGCTTACGTTGGAGTGAATGCTAATGGTACGCTTAGGCGCACTCTGTCTTTGTTAACCAGCACTTTTATACGCTTACTACCCACAAAGGTGATCAGCAGTCTTTCACGTCGTGGCCACAAAGCATACATCCAGACGATTATCCGCGGGTCATGGCGGAGTACCGGGAAGCGTTCGACTCAGGAAAGCAGTTACGGACGGAATTTCGCTCTCTAGGCGACGATTACCCTTGGCGATTGTTGCTGCTGACGCCACTTGGGGAGGAGAGCCTACAACACGTCAGCCTACGTGAATACGGAGGCTTCATCTGCAGCCTGGTCGACATCACCTCTGAGAAGAGGGCGGCGTTATCCGAGCGCAAGGCTGCACAAGAAGCCGAAGAACGCCGGGGACAGCAAGAACGCTTCATCGACATGATCTCTCACGAAATTCGAAACCCGCTTTCCCGTCATGCACTGCTCAGACGACATTGACGCCGCCATCAGTGACAAAGAGCACATCGACATTCCTACTATACGGGAGGCTGTAGATATCATCAACTTGTGCCTGCAGCATCAGCGTAACATCGTCGATGACGTGCTTTCATACTCTAAGTTGGACGCTTCTATGCTGTCTCTGGCACCGCGAGCATGCCACCCAAGCGAGACACTGGCTAATGCGCTGAGAATGTTCCAACCGGAGTTCCGGAAGCAAAGACTACAGTTTGAATTCAAAATTGATACTTCGTACGCAGAATACAGCATTGACTGGGTCATGGCCGACATGGCCCGCGTTGGGCAAGTCCTTGTCAATTTGATCTCCAATGCGATCAAGTTCACCGCGAGAGGGAGTGGCAAGAAGCAGATCACGGTCGTGGTAGGGGCCAGCTGTGAGCGGCCCACGAGCTATCCGCCAAACCTAGTCTTCTTGAGCTCAGACGAGACGTACAAGATGGACAACACGAATGGCAGCGAGTGGGGTATCGGCCCAACAATGTATATCATGGTCGCTGTCAAAGATACGGGCATCGGCATCAGCAAAGACGGGCAGGAGCGGCTTTTTGAGCGGTTCCGCCAAGCGACGCCGAAGACCAGCGACACGTACGGTGGATCAGGGCTGGGCCTCAATATTAGTCGAAAGCTTTGTCATCTTCACGGAGGCGAGATCGGGGTCAGCTCGAAAGACGGCGCGGGCAGCACATTCGCCTTCTTTTTCAAGGCCAAGCGGGCCGATGACCCCGGGTCTTACCAGGGTCGCTCCGAGCAGCACGCGATGGACGATGACAGACTCGAAGGCCTCATACAGGCCCAGGGGTATGCTGCGGGCAAAGCTGTTCCTTTAAGGGATGTTCCCGAGAGCATCAAGAATACTATCGCAGCTCCGCCTGATCGAAGTCCGCAAAAGGATGATCGGTACGCGCACACAAAACGTGTGGCTGAACAGGTGGAGGAGCCGGAAGCACACCCTCACACGCATGCTGAGACGTCGTCAGAGGTCAGACTAAGCCGGAGTGACGACTCGGCGCCACGTGGCTACACCGAGGTATCGAAGACGCCGGTACGTCTTGGCATGGTGCAGAGCGATGCTCAAGGGCGACCAAAGGGAGCCGATCACGACAAGAAACCCGCGAAGCTTCACGTGCTACTCGTGGAAGACAACATTATCAATCAGCGGATCGTGCATCGGAAGCTACAAGCTAGGGGTTTCGAAGTGACCACTGCCAACAACGGCCGAGAGGCGGTGGAGGCGGTCCGCAAAGCATCCAAGCACTCGAGTGGAGAGCAGGGTGCATTCGGCATTATACTGATGGACCAAGAAATGCCGATACTCGACGGCAACGCCGCGACTCGCGAGATCCGCGAGATGGCAGAGAAGGGTGAGGTAGAGAGAATACCGATCTTGGGTGTTACGGCGAACGTGAGGGCCGCACAGCAGGGCGAAATGGTAAACTCTGGCATGGATGATGTGAGTGCACATCCTAGTCCACATGGTGGCAGTCGTGCTAACGTGCGACAGGTGATAAGCAAACCATACAAAGTCGACGACCTGATCAAGAAGATCGACGAGGTGACGAAGAAGAGTGAGAAGTCAGGCATACGGTGAGACGCGATCAATGATAGACCGTGTGAAGTTCAAGCGTGGCGTTCGACGGGAAGCATGGCGTGAGTGCCGTGGCGTAACATGAAGGAAAGGATTGCATCAGCGGGTCAGATACGGTGCACTGTTTTGTTTGATTTACGCCACAGGCGGTGTACGATGTGGATCGCTTCAAAACCAACCAATGTGTGCATCGTGCTTTCAATGACGCTGCGCTCATTGCAAGTGCTGGTGCTAACAAGAGGTATGATCGCGAAGGAGGTGGTTGTCCGTCTTCGCCTGCTGCAGGTATACGCCACTTACCTTCGAGCTGGCACGAACACAACCGCATTGCATGCCGGGGCAGCTCATACTTCCTTTCCAATTTAGCGGTGCCAGGCACTAAGCCGGTTAAAACCTCGCACACGACAGACCCATAGCTGTACGCCCGCCGAGAGCCTTCTCCAGCAGCTCGAGGGACGACCCGCATTGGGAAAATCTTCCACGCTGAACAAATCCGAAACGCCACTCCCAAACTACGACGACTCCGAAACGCCCAGGTAAATGGATATGATGGGACTAGGGAGACATCCTCCTCCGGCCGTATAACTTCGGTAGAGATACATCCAACACGCTTCACGGTGTCCCAATTTCCAGCATTCGGAAAGCTGCTACTCAGTATCCCACCGGGGTTGTCCATCTGGCAGGAGTTGAAGGCGCGAGCCTTTACCAAGGCCACGTGTCTTGGTGAGTCGAGACGCAGCGCCGAATTGCGTCTCGATGATTCTGGGACGGTTATAGCGCTCGCCGTCGAATGGGTGTGCACGAGGCAGAGTACCCGTAATCGTACAACACCCCGTGAGCGCTGCGCCTCTCGGCCACGTCACGGCGGGCCGAAATCCAGCTGCTGCTACACTGGCGCACATGCTTCCCAAGCAGGCTTCTGTCGTCCAACGGATGCCCTGTTTGGACTAGCAACGCCGTGCCGTCGCTTGGTACGAGGTGTACACAGCCTCGACGGGCAGTATAAGTCTGTACGCAGGCTATCGCTCACCCGCGCTCGCCATGGCGGCCAAGTCCCTTGACTATTCTCCTTGGCAGACTCACTTTTGGCAGGTACGTACGAGGCGTTCGATCATCGCTTTTCCCTCCTTCGAAGCACTCCACGAGCTGCTTTGGTCTCATCGGTCCAGCTTTCAGCCACCGTAACTGCCTCGACCGCCATGTTCACGACTTTGTTGTTACCTCCGCGCCCCGTCGGTAAGCCCTTTGACTTTCGCTTCGTCCCTATCGATGTCAGTCACTTCCAGAGAAGTCCATTTAGACGACGACCTAAGCGACTCGGGGGCTCGGCTTCCCAGCAGTCGGCAAACCTTGGGCCAACCTGCTCTACCCATACATCGACGCCAGCAATCGGTCCATACGCTCGTGAGGCGAGTCCAAGGAGTCAGGTGCAAGTGCCCAGAACGCAGGCGACTTCGTCCACCACGATCCAGCCGTGTTCCTGCGCCGACGCCGTCCAGGTCTCTTCCTGACGGTCGTGGACACTTCGAATCGCTATCGAACCGCCTGAAACCTCCGGCGATACTCCAGCATGGGGCGAATCCGCTCCCTCTGCCGATGACGCCCTCACCGACCGGCAGTGAATGCTCAAAACCACCCGTCGCAGATCGAGTCATGCATTGTAGCCCCACAGCTAAGCGTTCGACACCCATGATCGCGCCATATGATGAACGGACCAGCAACAAGCACGCTTTGACCATATCACGCAGGCCTATGCCTACTGCGAATGTCGAAGTACAATGTGGCAGCGCATACAGGGACTTTCACTGCGTCCTGGCCCAGTGCCTGCGAGTCCGGACACCGCGGATGACGAGATGGTACCCTCGGACATCCCAGTGTCCGTCAAATGGGGAAGCGATCCTATCGTGCTCATTCGCCTGTCCCGCACTATACGGGAGGAACACGCTCAGGCTCTTGATTACCACAAGAGCTGTGACTTGACCGATGATCCGCCTCAAACGCACGTATAAGACGATGACAAAGGTCGTCGCCGCTTGCGACCCCGTTCATCAGCGGTCCAGCCGTTAGTGCGTTGCAGGACCAACAAGGGTTCTCAGTACGCTGACAGTACCTCTTCTTTCCCTTCTCACACGACTGTCTTTGACCCTCGTCATAGGAGATCGCTTACACCAAGTGCTGCATTTACGGACGGACACAAGGCTGTCGAAATCGTTTGGTCTGACTAGCACGACCGCCGCCTGCTCCAATTGCGCAGCCACGACCAGCCGACTTGGAAACGAATAGCCGGCGCATACTTCGCTAGCACCGACTCAGCATGGTTACGGAGGAGGTATGTAGCGCTGACCGCCGGGTCCTTAGCTCGGGGTCGGTACGCCTCCGCCGCAGGTCTCCGAAGAAGTCGCAGGCTTGTTCGTGGCGCATAGTCACCAGCGTGGGTGCGCGGCTGGCGGGAACTTGCAAGTCCTTTTGACATTGAAGACCTGTCTGCACTTCTTTCCAGCGAACAAGCTTGGCCTGTATGACCACCGAGTGATCGCTAGACAACAGGTGGCCGCAAATTCGTTTCCTCTGCCCACTTCCACTGCTTCGAAGATGAAGAAGACGGTTGCGCCTGGGCTTCTGCGGAGATGCGTGTGTGTTGGTTGAAGGGGGCTCAAACCCACAGACACCGGTAGGAACCGACGCAACATCATGCGCAGCTTCTATAGCATCTCGCCAGTAGGCTGCTTGCCACTACCGAGTAGCACTCCCTACTCGGGCGAGGTGGACTGCTTCGAATCTCGACAAGGTGAACACGCAAAAGGCACACCAAGGGCTAAACAGTAGCATTGATACGTTCGACAAACAGGCCTTCAGTCCCGCACCAGAGTCTCGCGTGACGCATCGAAAAGGTAAGAATCCTGGTACATTTCTACGGACTGTTCACCCTGTTTGCCGTTATATCCCGTGTACTTCTGCTCTCGCCTTCAGGCAACACTTTGTGGTCTGCCACCGCTTGGCCACAGGCCGCCCTAAAGGCAATAACCTCCCGCTACCTCTCGAGCAAAAGCGGAAAGGCAAGTCATAAGCATCGCTGAAGACACCACTAGGAGTATTGCTCTTTGTGCATCGTCCTTACATGATTCGTCAGCCCTTTTGCACACTGAAAAGCGTCGTCGCACAGTGGGCAATCAACGAAACGATCACTGACCGCAGAGCGCCTCGGTGGTTTTTCTGCTCGGTGCTGGCTCATCAGGGTCTGTCCAATCTCTGACGCTCGGTGAACTGTACCGCTCCTCCCGTACCTGTTGCTGGCACCTTAGTAATTCTCGCCATTACCCTTCCCGACCAGGGAATGTGCCATTCCGCTCAAGCGTGGAGGCCATCGGCGCATCGGCGGAGAATGCGTTCCAGGTTGTCCTTGCCTGTGAGCGATCCGGAGCAGCCGGTCCAGCAGCAGGAGGGAGAGGGACATTGCGATATGGACGCTAGGCTTGAGGCGGCTGAGTGCCGATGTCGATATTGAAGACCAAGTGTCTATCAGCATCTGGGTCTTGGCAGTCCTCATTCCTCTCGTTCCCATCATAGACCAGGTGAGTGCGTGGTCCAAAGTATGTAAAGCTGGAGGACCGCGAAGGTGGCTTCGACGTCGAATTGGCAAGAAGGCTACCGGGACGTGAAGGGAGCTGTTGTGACGGGCTGTTGACGGTGCCTTTGTAGTCGGTTGAGAGCAGATCAGAAGGAGAGCCCGGTCGGACGCCGTGGACTCTCAAGAAGTGTGCCTGAAGGCCATCGTGCCGACTGAATTTCCGGCTCTCCCCATGTAGCAAGAATATCGGGTAGGGTCATTGCTAGAGAGCTGGAGTAGACATCTCAAGTGTCGCAGATAATCATGGAACTCCGTGAACGTCGAGTTGCAACCAGGTTCGTCCTAACGGAATAGCCCCATCGTGACCGCTGCTCGATCGAGAAGTCGGCTTCAGGTCTGGTATAATCGTAAGCTCGAACTCGAGTTCTTCCAGGCCCCTTTGCAGCGGGACCCGCGAACATATCGTAGCGTGGGTACACTGCTGCTGTATGTCGTGACCACAATTTGCTATGTGGTTTGACGCTGGATCTAGATCAGAGACGCGCGATGCACGTAGCCTACGTCCCGTGGACAGGTCGGGAATGTTCTGCAAAAGGAAGGCGCATCTGCTGAAGCATGCGAACGTGTATCCCACATTGCACGGTTGAACTACGTCAGTCTATATTGGCAGTCAGCAGTGGAGAAGGGTTCTGGACAACACCGTATACCTCTTCCATCCACCTACCCATGTCAATCTGTCTACACGCCGGCTGCCTCCACCACTTGGCGACCGGCGAGATCTCACGTCTCTGCTGCCTCTTCACCCAGTTCTTCCGGCCTGCGAGCCACATCGTCTCCAGCTGCCGTGCCTCCGACTCCGTCACGATGGGTCGCATCTGTTGCCACTGCATTGGATCCACGCACTTCCAGCCATAGAGATTTAAGCTCGAGAGATCAAGGCTAGAGAGGAAGCCGGACAGCTCGATACCCATGAGAGCAAGAGTCTCCCCGCCCCAGCGCGCGAGCATTATCTCGTCATCTCCGCAAAGGCAATCCACCAGATGGAGATCCCGCAGCGTCGCACTATGCGCAAGCAAGAAGGCCTTCAATTCCTCGGCGGTGAAGATGAAGCGGCGGAGGCTGAGAGAACGCAGGTGAGGGATACTTAAAGGCGTGATGATGGATTTAAAAACATCGAAGCGGCTGTCGTTGTCCACTTTGGGAATGTCGCGTACGCCGCCCAAGAACAGGTAGATCATGTGGAGTGTAAGGGACCGCAGGCGAGGTGCTGAGGCTTGTAGCAATTCGCGAACCTGGCCACGCATGCGGTCCTCGTCCGCGCAGTGGCCACTGTAGCAGAACGCGAAGCGGAGCTGTTTGAGTTCATTAAGCATGTGAGAGAGTTTGGTGTCGCGGCCGAGAAAGACATCTTCAAGGCCGCTAATATCCAGGTACTGTGGATTCTGTGGATAGTTAGGATCCGCCAGCTCACTGGTGTATTCGCCAGTATACTCGAACGCGTGTGGACCGATGGCCAAACACTTGAGCCTTACTTTCGACGTCTCGGTGAGGATATTGAGCAGCGGAAAGAAGCGGTCACCTACGGTTGTAAATGGGCCGGTGATGCCGGCATGCCGGCATGCTGGGGCTCGAGGGTCGTGCCAAATTGCCGCCGGCAGCAAGCGTCGTGGTTCTCACCATTGCGGGCTAGACCACGGTAGTCGGTGTACGTGACTCTGCTCAGATTCGGGAATTCAGTGAATACAGCAGCAAGGATGTTCTTGTCGATGCCTTCCGATCGTAGACACTGCTGATCGGCATAGCGTTGCTTGTAGTCGGCGAAAGACTTGTCGCAGCCGAGGCGAAAGGCTTTGTTGGAGTTCAACATCGGCGCCGCAACCTCGTCAGGACTATTCCGCCTTCTTCTTTCCCCAACTCCATGCTCTCGTCGCTAGGAATGTGCATCGTACTGTTGCGCGTGCGAAACGAATCCAGGGCGAGCCAAGCCACACGATTGCGGCTTTCTCGCTCGAGCCATGCTGCATCTTCCAAATCTCGCGGCGCATGGTCGCAGTCTTCCACGTACTGCTCCCAGTCCGTCGCGGTCGCCTCGGAGTAGCTGCTCCCGTCATAGACCAATTCTTGTACAAATTGGCGAAAGTAAGGATGCTGCAGCACCTGACGCAACTTCGTAATCACGTCGAGACGCCGCGCGAACACGACACAGGGTAGGAGGAAAGGCGAGCTATGCTCTTTGAAGGTGCGGTTCACGAGGCGGCAGGCGGCAGGCGGCGATCTCGGTCGGCCGTGTGCTGGAGAGGTAGGAGAAGATATGGACGAGCAGCTCTGAGAGCAGGACGGTGAGGATGTTTGCCTGCTGTGACGACGGTTTGGACATCGAAAGGGCGGTGTCCATAGCGGCAGCTTTGCGTTGCGATTATCGAGGTGCGTTGTGTCTCCGAGGCAGGCGAATATAGTTCGTATTTTGCATCACGAGATTCAAGTTGCGGCCAATATGCAGGTTGTCATTCTGTTGCGTCATTCTTACATGCCATCCATCGCTTCACCTGGTACATTGCCCGATTTTCGCGGGCGACTGCCTTCCGAGAGAGATGGTCGAAGCAATGCTCCTGCTACTTGCTCCGATAAGGTTGCCGCCCCCACACCCAGTCTCCTCCTCCAAAGACGAAGCTTTCTAGGCGGCGATGGCGCTGCAGAGGATAAGCTCCGCCGACTCTAAGAGCTTGATACATGCGGTACTGCTTCTAGTTTATATATTTGTACGCAGGCGTCGACAAGCAATTGAACTCCCAGTCCATCCTTGGTCTCGATATTCACCTTCGCTGCAAGCCATCAAGCCATCAAACTATCGAAGACCTGAAAGCGAACTTCTGAATGGCGGTCATGGACAACCAATACGCGTTTCCCTGCGACAAGCCAGACTGCAGCTCAGAGTTCTCCAAAGATGCAAGGTTCTCGGCAACACCAGAAAGAGATTCTCCAGCAAGAGTCACCTTTGCAGCCAGGGTCACCTTCGCAGCCAAAGAATCTCTCGCAGCCCTCTGGCTTTTTGTACTTTGGACCACGTCCATGTGATCTTGACGACAAGTCCAGCGGGCAGGATACTTCCGCCCAAAGCCACATCTCTACATATGCCACTGCCTCAGACACATCACCCAGCAACAACCCCATTGCAGTACAATCAAACCCTCGATGGGTTATTTGCCCACATTGCGAAGCTCCTTTCCTCGGCGAAAAGGGGCGTGATGATCATATGAGAACCAATCACGCTTGGGTCAAGTATTCAATGTGTGGAAACCTCTGCCAGCGGGGAAGAGAGATGGCAATTTATGTGAGCAAGATGCACAAGGAACACTGGCTTGATCAGCTTGTTTAGCAGAGCTCGTAGTGTACGTAACGGCCTTGTTGCCCAAGCAAACGCTGTAGCGAGCAGGCGCTCTACCGAGACAGGGTCATTCAATAATCAGAGGCGCGTAAATGACGACAACGCGTCCGATAAATCGTACGTCCCCGCCAGAGAATCGCCAGAAATTGAGCCTATGCGAGCAAGCCCGCCAGATGAGCTTGGCGACAGCAGGCTGTCCGTCGGAGAATTTACCACCTGCGGTCCCAAGCTAGGTACGACCTCCCCTGCTTGACACTGATTGTATGTGTAGATCTGAGGGCAGTTGCACCCATGCATGTCTGGCGCATGCTGCAACGCCAGTGTGCGCAGCGTGTTGTACTCGTCGCGCAACTTCCGTGCTTCCCTTGTCAAGAAGTTGTGGCTGGCTTGAAGGTTGCGAAATTGCTCCTCCATGCCGTCGGTATTGTCCTTCTTCTTTGCGCGACATTTGGCTTCAGCAACGCAGTTCTTCTTACGATGCTTCTCCTTCCTGATCTCGGGGTCTTCCTCGCCACCCTCCGCGACATCAATTGGATTGGAACTGGCGCGTGCTTCACGGGTCTGCTTCGACTTCGCGTGGCGCTGGTTGGCGGCACGTCTTGCTCTCTCCGACCTACTGGGCTTTGTGTTTCTGCCAGACTGCGAGGACACGGTACTGCTCTTGCGACCACCGAGCCAAGGCAGAGTGCTATCTGGTGGTGTTATTTGGCCATGCTTTTCTGCGACACTGTCGCTGCGAGCGGCTGCGATGCTTGTCCAAGTTGTACGCGGTTGAAAGGCTGAAGCCACGTATTAATAAAGTCGCCTGTAGATGTGCCAGCGCCAGCTGTCACTTCAGCAGGATCTATGGAGGATCCCATATCTGGTGCGAACACTCCTTTGTTCACGGGGAACGAACTGAAAGCGGATAGACTATGGCCAGCGCAAAAAGCCCGTCATCAGCTTTGGCAACGTCGCTGCGGAGGACTGGATAGCTCAGACCTTTGACCAGCTCCTGTGCCCAATTCGGAGTATCCTCCGGTGTAACAAATGCCCAAACGTACGCTGTGGGTGTAGTACATAGCGTGCAGGACACCATCATTGATTTCAGCGAAGCCGAAGCCGTGATTTGGACCGAAGGTTGGATCGCCGAAATATGCGCTCTGAAAGGCGCCATCCTGTTCGTACGATGGTGACGCGCTCATACTGGGTGGTTCTGCCGGATGAGGCCTAAAAGCCTGCGCTCGCACAGATCAGGTTGCGACAGCAGAGTTAGCTGCTCCAGCCGACTCCGCGACTGTCCACGATCGATGGCAACGATGCTGGTGACAGATGAAAGTGTCTTCGGTGAGGTAGCAAATCGAATTGAAAACCGCCGGCGAGCGTAGAGCCCGTAAAACGCGAGGTCAGTTTGCCGATTGCACTTGCATTGGCTCTCGTTTGGCAAGATTTTCGCACCTTCGGTTTTCTCTCGTCTGGCTTTCTGGTCGCTCGTCTGTGTCGTTGGCAATGCGACTAATATCCACGAAGAGAGTACGTCTTGATGCGACCGTTGAGTTGTTTTCTCGCTGTGGGGGTTAAGCACTCAAGCGCAGCGATGAAACAGATATGGTCGTGATAGTTGGTCTTCGTATAGATAAGCCTAACTACTGCAGGGTTCAAGCAGGGATACTGCGTGTGGAGTCCAATGTAGGATGCCATGCCAGAAAGGACTCCACACAAAGTGTGCGGATCAGAATGTTCTTGGAACAGTAATGGGTAGTCTTCCAATACTTCACTCGCTAAGTTTCCTTGAGAGGGGAGCACACTAATGCGTACTTGGGCATCCCGAAAATCAGCTATGACTTAAAGCTTCTGGTAGGGGTACAGGGGTATTCAAGGTACGCACAAGTGGCGATGAGCTCCGCTAATAACTCGCTTGGCTGCAACCATGCATTAGTCAAACCCTCGTTGATTAGACGGTGGCAAAGTAGGCAGCTGCGTCACGCGCACAAAAACTTTTACGCATTCTGACGGCAAAGGAGGCATCATTATTGAGTGCGGTCACCACTCCTTTGCGCGCTACCAACGCAACAGTGGCTGATACCCTGCAATAACTGCGTGCAACTAGTCGACATGTATCTAATCCGCAATGCGCGAGGACTTCTTCATATCCTGAGTGCTCTGCCATTCATTGATTAGCTGACTAGTCGATCTGTTCGCGTGACCTCTTCTTACCGCTTGCTTGGCGTCTCTATTTATAAGGAGTAGAGCCACGCCCCCAAACAAGGCACAGCACCTCCCTCATCTCTGAAATCTCCCTCTATGCAATTAAGTGCTTTCCCAAGTCCCGAGAAAACATTCTTGCTGACCGTCACATGGATCAAGCGCGTTTACCAACTGACCTCCTATCTCGGACAGGATGTGCCAACGAGAGGTCCGGAGGTATCTATGTAGGGGGCATCGCATTGCTGGGAACCTAATACCATGCCGCAACAAACCGGCGAACCGTGTCGATTGCGGCACCGTTACCGAGAAGCTCATCGGATTCTACTCCGCAAAGTGTAGACCGACATGCTCTCAGAACTGAGACTCCAGCCTCTGTTCGTCAGCGAGGGCGTGGATCAAATGGGAGCTGCCGTATATGTGCTGGGGAATGTGGGATGGGACTGGGTCGTTCAATCGTCCAGCGTAACTGAAATCAATTAAGTCAACAGTGCCCTCCTCGTCCAGCATGACGTTATTAGTACGAAAACGAGCTAGCGATAGTACTGTATTACCACTAAAGATGCAGATGAATGTATGCCGAAACAGAAGCAAGGCGCTACAAAGAGCGGGAGACGCGGCCACTTCCGTGACGGGCTGCGACTTCATCTCCACTCTGCTTCAGTACCGAGCATACGTTAGGCAGCCGGTGCGTCATTAATGCAGCTGCTGAGTGTGCAGTGTAGGTATCAAGGCCAGTGGCATGCCAAGCTCCGCAGTATAGCGCGTTATAAGGCGGGCTTTCCAGCTGCTAATCTGTAGCTATCCAACGTTTCCTGCAGCCACAACGGAGGGGCCATTGAACACGTCGTCTCAATTGCTGCGCTAGCGGCGAAGTGCAGTGCGTACCTACCGTCTGAAACCGAACATCTGCGAGTAACTCGTCGAGCACTTCGGCCCGAGAGAAGGAGGTTGGCGCTTCTCAGACCACCGAAATGCATACGAACAGAAAAGCGGCTGGCAAGATGCGTGTTCATTCGGCCATTCGAACTGGATCGTGACCATACACGGCAAGACACATGGACAACTTGGGATGAGTATCTTGCGTACGAAGATCTACCCTAAGA
The DNA here is from genome assembly GCA_030411845.1 of Friedmanniomyces endolithicus. NCBI lineage: Eukaryota > Fungi > Ascomycota > Dothideomycetes > Mycosphaerellales > Teratosphaeriaceae > Friedmanniomyces > Friedmanniomyces endolithicus. The sequence goes on from JASUXV010000042.1 coordinate 41,541, forward strand.
CCAAGACGCAAGCTACATCAGATGCTTGCAGTGTCGACATGACGAGGTATGGAAGAAGCTTATCGACTGTAGTTTTTTGAGGACTGGAGAGACGTAGGAGGTCGTCTGCGATATTGAGAAGGTGTTCCGAGACGCGAGTGACGAAAAAAGGGCTGAGGAGGAACTGCCATCCGCAATGGCAGCTATTACGGCCGCCGAAGCAGGTGAGACCGGTAGGGGCTCGCAAATCTCTCAGACAGCTCATCGTGGAAGATTGCGTGCAGTATGCACCTCAATTTTACCAGACGCACAGTCCCATGCGGAGCCAGGCCAATTAGTAGTCCCGAAGGCAGAGGAAGGCATATGTGGTAATCAATTTTGAGAGATCAATGTGACACACTATGTTTGCGCTCTGGTTCCTACACTCCTCAATCGACTTCTCAACACGCCGGCTTCTTCGCTTCGAAGAGTATCTCCAGTGCGCGCCACATGTCGGCAAAGTGAAATGCCGTCACAATAGACTGGTAGGAGGCCTCTACCGTCGGGTAACGCATCCCGTACTAATGAAAAAGTACAATACGGGCATCATCCTGCCATGCGTCGGGGGAAGGCTCGCTATTGATGCCCATGCGGTTGCGGTCTAGCGCAGTGGGGCCTGCACCGGATCTCTTCACGCTTGGAGGATGCGTCAGCGATCTTCCCCTTCTCATCTGGGCCAGGCCGGCAATGTTCCTAAATCTTGGAACGCGAACGCGTGCGTGGTTCGATCGTATCTAGTCTCAGCCTTTTGAGATACATTGTTGAGCTAAAGCCGTTCTCCAGCACAAACGCCTTCACTCCGGTCACCTCTATACCTAGCCCTACCAGTTTGTTCCTCGTCTTCGTACTTCCGGACCGTTGACTCCTTCCTGTTCGACTGCGCACTCGGCTTTGTTTGTATAGGTACACTGAACTCTTCCCGTTCAAATACTTCAAAACGATGCTCACGAAGCCAATGGACGATCTCATGGGACCTGAGTCTATTGGGATTAGCATTGAGGGCGTCGTAGGTGAAGCCGAAATGATCGTGTCGCTCTGCGCTCTTCCAACAAGGTAGCTTGCGTCTAGTCGCTCTCTGGAGTGCACGTACTGTATGTCTGCTGGCATTCCCATCTGTGCAGGGGCTGCTGCGTGACTAGACGTCTCGCATGAACGGCATCTTCCAAAGTCATTTTTCCGGTAAAACTTCAACACCATGCTACGAGACATTGATTATTAATCTGTTGCTGAAGCAAATTAACATGGGGGTGTCTAAGCGGCACTTCGTCTTGGTAAGTAGACTCTTCGTGACATTCAAGCTCTCAACCCAACCAAAGAGTGGCTTTTCTGGGCGGACAAACTGCGAAGATCGGATTCCTTGAAGGCACGGCACCCACGTCCATTGTCCCTGCGGCGAAAACGACCGATCTCACCTCGGAGATCAAGCACAGATTCACATGGACGCAAATCCAGTATTTGCAGAATGTCACGCTCAGCTTCAATAGGTTGAGTTGGTCCCATATCGGCGTAGCCACCTGAGGTGACACCTCCATCCACCGCCCCCTTGCGGCGCTCCGCCGACAGTGACGGCAGAGATCTCTTCATTCCCCCACGGCGCCTAACCCTAAGCCAAATTTGCATTCTACGGAAAGCTGGCCTTTTTCCAACAAGATGTCGCACATATCCCTCGATCGAGCGCTCGGAAGCGCAGCGCATATTGCAAGATGGAGTGGGCTCCAAAGCCCGATGGTGACCTCCTGCGCTGCCCTCCAATGGTGAGCCACGTCGGATCTCTTGCTGCCAGTGGACGCAACGACGCGCCCTTCACATTCAACAATAAGCCAGATTGCACTTTCTGGTTACCTATGGTTCAATTCAACCCAGTGTATCGACGCGCGGTGCCAAGATTGACTTTCATGGTCCCGAAAGTAGAGGTCGTTGGGGCATACTTGACAATCGAATTCAAGAAAGCAGATCAGGACATGGCCTCGGCGGTCAATCGGCTTGCGGCGGCTGCAGCTTTGATCTTGTTCAATCGCGTGACTTTGCGGATCCGGCGACTCAACGAATATCCGCTTCAGCGGGAACAATGCTCTGTGCTCTCTCACTTCGAGGGACTCAAACACTACGGCATAGCACTTGCCGCGCAGTATGCCAACATTTACGTGATTACACCTCGCTTCGAAGAGACAGGAAAGGCTCGCGGTGGGCAACACGGTGCGTTCGATGTTGCGAGTGTTTGGCAGGGCTGTAGGGTACGTCTGCTGGTGTCGCTTGACCTGACTAGGGAAGAGGATGTGCTTGAGATGCGATGTTGGGTCAATGAGGTGCAGGCTTGGGGCCTTGCCACATACAGTGCAGACTTGATTGTGGATGTCAAGGGCATACTGCGGAAAGGTGAGGGAGGCGACGAACGTGTCAGCCTGCTACCCCATGAGATGCGAAAACTGGGCTTCGAAGCTTGATTTGCAGACGCAATGCTCGCAAAATTTCTCTCCGAATCTTGTCAAAGCCATTCAGTACATCTTATACTACGCAAGACTGAAGACCGTGCCATCCAGCATTGTTTACAGTGTCTTGCTGTCCGACTTACACTCGAGCGGACGAGGGAACCTTGTGGCTGATTTACGAGAACATCCACGTGTACGCGGCAGGTACCACGTTGACAGAGACGTATGGCGAAGATAAAAGTCTGTTATCAAGCCTTCGACCTGACATGACACGGTCAACCTCCGTTGGTGAGCAGGCAACGAGCCATTCCGGAAGTGTACGCAGACCCAAGAACGAACACTACCATCTCGTCGTTGGGATGGCCAACAATCTCCAATGCCCTCTGCACGGATGTGATTTTCTGCGTAACCCCGGTAGCTCTGAAACTTTGCCAGGCTGATTCTTGTTGTTGGAGGGCGCTGGCCTATTCGGAGGAGCCTTTACGGAAATCATGGAAGTCTAGGCGATCAGCAAGAACCAGATTTGATTGGAGTCATATCAATCACCTTGTCTGTTGCACTCCGCATGACCTAATATAACATTATCAGAAAGTCTCCTCCAGGAAGTCTCCCTACTGTAAGTACCGCTTTTATGACTTGGGTGAAACCTACATGGTCACTACAAAGAAACCAAGGCGTATGCTTTCATCCGAATGATATGGGTGTCAACATTTCCGGTTCCATAGAAGAAGGGTGAACAAGCAAATCAAACAAATGCTCAGCCTGATTGTGCTTTTAATAATCACAGAGTTGACGTTCATCTCAGCATTCGTATGATGACTGACACACGCAGCCTGCTACTGTTGCATCTTCAAGTCATTTCCCTCCTTGTTAAACAAAAACCATCATATCCGTGAAACCATTATATACTAATGCTTGGGGCGAGAACAATGTTGGCATTGCCGAGACAGACTTGAACGCTCTAGAGACTAGGTTAGTATACCAGTGCCATGGGAAAGTAACAAAGCCAATAGAACAGAAGATACTTACGTTGTTGGCGTTGCAACACACTATGGTCTGTGAACACGTGGAACTACCACCTGTTTCGATTATCATGATTAGCGAACTGAGATAAAAACCCTTGCGAGCAAGATTTGGCCGAATAGAATCCAGGGTACTTACCCATAGGAGAGCATGTCGTGTAACTACCTGACCCATCCGCAGTGCAGCAATATGGCGTGTTGCTATTACCGCATTGGTTGCTTTGATTGACTGTGTTTGCAGTAGGAACTGCTGGTTTTGACTTTGTCGATCGCTGAGTCGAAAATGAGCTTAATGTGGGACTAGTTGTCTGCTGGGCGGGTGTTGAACTGGATGAGGTGCTAGGGGTGGTTGGAGATGAAGTGGAGCTGGTCTTCGTGCTGGAGCTGCTCAATCGCGAAGTAGAGCTGGTTCTCGAGCTGGAGCTACTCGATCGCGTCGACGAGGAAGTGGACGTCGGGGTGCTCGATTGCGAAGTAGAGCTGGTCTTCGTGCTGGAGCTACTCAATCGCGTCGACGAGGAAGTGGACCG
>JASUXV010000042.1:45633-103607 GCA_030411845.1 Friedmanniomyces endolithicus
CGTGCTGGAGATGCTCGATTGCGAAGTAGAGCTGGTCTTCGTGCTGGAGCTGCTCGATCGCGTCGACGAGGAAGTGGACGTCGGGCTGCTGGAGGACGAAGTGGAGCTGGTCTTCGTGCTGGAGCTGCTCAATCGCGTCGACGAGGAAGTGGACGTCGGGGTTGTAGAGGACGAAGTGGAGCTGGTCATCGTGCTGGAGCTGCTCGATCGCGAAGTAGAGCTGGTTCTCGAGCTGGAGCTACTCGATCGCGTCGACGAGGAAGTGGACGTCGGGGTTGTAGAGGACGAAGTGGAGCTGGTCTTCGTGCTGGAGCTGCTCAATCGCGTCGACGAGGAAGTGGACGTCGGGCTGCTGGAGGACGAAGTGGAGCTGGTCTTCGTGCTAGAGCTGCTCAATCGCGTCGACGAGAAAGTCGACGTCGGGGTGCTCGATTGCGAAGTAGAGCTGGTCTTCGTGCTGGAGCTACTCAATCGCGTCGACGAGGAAGTGGACGTCGGGGTTATAGAGGACGAAGTGGAGCTGGTCTTCGTGCTAGAGCTGCTCGATCGCGTCGACGAGGTGGACGTCGGGCTCCTGGAGGAGGGTGAAGTGGAGCTGCTCGATCGCATTGGCGTGGAGATGGACGTCCGGCTGCTAGTCGTCTTTTGAGCCGATATGATAGTGGCGCTTGTGCTGGTGGACGAAATTGTAGCTAGAGTCTTCGTCTTTGTCTTACCGCTTCCCTCATTCGTCTTGCACTTTGGCTTTTTATAAGCTTTCTTGAACGTTCCGCCATTGCAGGAATTGTATGCGCTGTACGCGTTAGAAAATGGACGAATCGATCACAGTTTGGAATCGGACCGCGACCACATACCCGCCGTACTGGTAGCCACACTCGTCGCCCTCATAAGCAGTCGTCCAGCAGTTGTCAGTTCCACTGTAGATAGGCTTCGGCCAAGCGACATCGAAAGATTCGGAACACAGATCATAAGAACTGGAGACGGGGCATTAGTTACGCGAAGACACATGAACGAGCACGCACGAACAAGGGTTTTGCCTACCCGCCATATTTCTTGCCGTTATCATCATTCACATGGTCGACACAGTAGCAGGGGTCGTCCGTGCGCGCAACAAGTCTTGGAAATGCAGAGACCAGGTCAATACTGATGGCCAAGGCAACACCAATGAAGGCGACCTTCATCGTGAGTGCAGAAGTATGGTGTCCTAACGAAAAGGTACAGGATCACTGTCGAAAGAGGAGTGAGAGTAAGCTGGAAAAGATCCTACAATAGAACTTGGGGTGCAAGTAATAGCTGTGTAGGCACAATGCTATACTGTGAGATACTTAGCTCGTTATATACACAAAGTATTTGTGTTGTCCCAATGTAGCCATTTCTCCCATGCGTCGATGCCAAGCTTAGCAACGACCAAGGGCAATGTAGCCGGCTCCATGCATGCCTAGTCAGTCCCTAGTCTCCACAGAATTGACTTTGCGGTAGAAACCGATGATTGAGCACCTACGAGTCACCGCCAGAGGTGTAACTGATCGTAGCGCTACGCGTTTCTCTTCCCGCGTCGCCACTCCGCCTCGACCCGGCAGAGAGGGGGCATCAGGGGCTATATGCGCCTGTATTAGGGTCTGGACGGCCCCTCACTTGTGCCGTCAGTGTGGACGCTCTATTCAGTCTGCTGGTGCTGCCTTGGCATGTTGAGGCTCTCTCTGAGCGGGATTCATTGGATCATCTGCTGCGTTACGTCCGCAGGAGCAAGCATGCATTGAGCTAACTCCTTGGCCTTCTACCCTCCACACTCTAAGGTCGATGCTTCTTGTCCTGGGATCCTTGCGGCTTCTGTGGCTCCGCAGGCCGCGAGCTTCTGCTCGCAACTAGCGCAGCAAGGGCGGCGGCGGCTGCGTAGTTGAAGAGAGTTCTTAGGTGTCATCGACGCCCCTACAGCACGCCTGGACCGTAAGGTACCTGCCTTAGAGCGTTCGTATAGGGCCAAAGATGACCTGATAAGGATGTAGAACTGCTTCCAAAACGTTGACACGGAAGCTTCAACACGGTCTACTCCTTAGCCCCAGATGCTTTAAGACCTTCTCTTCGACCGATTCTGCGCAGGTTGCTGTGTGCGATGTTCTTCTGTACTATCTAGTCAGCGTCGCGAAGCATCTGCTTCTATGGGTTTTGGTGTCATAGAAAGTGCCGAAGATGAAGCGAAGCTCCATCCATGCAGAAGAGCATCGGGTCTGCATCACTGATTTCCCAATCAGCTCTTGACAATTGCGGTGGCTACTGACTTCTCCGCTAAGGTAGATTCTGTACATCTTCGTGCAGTTTCTCCACACACTCCTTCTTCTTACTGATCCTACCCAGGCCATATCGTTGAGAACTCTGTCCATCGGTGACATTTTTAAGACTGGCCAGTGGCCAGATCTGTTCGGAATTGAGCTATATATAGGAATGCACTTCGGGCGATGCCGCGGGATGCCTACCTGCCATGGATGTGATTCTCCGCATTCTCCGCTCCGTGCTTGGCATTTCTAGCGTAGGCGGCACGCGGCGAAACGTGCGGGACATGAAGTACACCTTGTACATCTGACGCGCGAGAGTCCTGATCTAACAGATAGGGACAGAAGCTAGGCTTGATATGGACACTCACAGATCCTTGTTATAACGTCACGAGTGTCCTTGCCGCAGCAATTTATGCTCTCGATATTTTACCATGCCCGAAGCAAAGGGCCGGATGAATGGAGCCTTCCGAACTGCGACGCCATGATGGATTTTCTACGTTCCTAACCAGGTGCATCGATCAATCATACCATCAGTTGACTTCTCAAGGTACCAAATTTCGACCATAGCGACGTTTTCACTCCTGCACCGATGGTACTGCAGGGACATCGGAGCGGCCTAAAGTCACATTGCCAGCCTTCGAGATGATTCAGCAGCGGCCTACAACCCAACGGCCTACGCAGCAGCACCGACCCGCAAAGCGAAGTCAGGATGTGTCAGTGATGCAGTTAACGTACATCTCTATACCGTCCCCACAATCTCAACAGTCTGTGGGTGCCGTGCATGGCCATGTGGGTTCATCTCTGCGCATTTCTCGGTGGCTGAAACCTCTGCTTCTATATACTTTGTTAGCAGATCACCGAAGTCTCACATGATAATCAGTGATTATTTTAGATATTGGGTTACATTACGGCGACGAAGGTGAGTCGTCGTTCCCAGTGCAGGGGTAATCGGACTCCCAAGTTGGCTGTAACGGAAGGGGTAAAGTTGGAGTACCGATGCGTCTTTGCTGTTTTGCGTAGGCACAACAGTACTGTGCTCCCTCCCTATGCGGTGAGCATCTGATCGTCGTGAAGACCATAAAGCCTGCGAAGTCCCAGTCGCAGATTTCGTTGCAGTCTTGTACAATCCTCTAGGGCAGCTCCGTTCTAGCGTAATGGCTCATCCAGTCTTGGACGGTCTCGCACTCAATCATCCGACCCTGAAAAGCATCTATGCGGGCTTCCATCCACCCTAATGAAGTCCGATTTGTTGCGTCCGCACCCACATCGACATCTACATCCACAGGATCTACATAATGCCCCAGCCTGATATTTCTGTGCAAATGGCATCGACCGGGCTTAAAAAAATACTGCACACATTCTTCCCATAGTTCGCAGGCAGCACGGCACGATCGCAAGGACGTGTGTGCCTCTAACTCTGGCTCGGTGAGTTCTCTCCATGCTGTTTCTTTCTCTTCGTCCGACAGCTCATCCCATCTCGTCCCTTTTGTGTACGTACCGTAGCTCTCAATGTCCTTCTTTTGTTCGTCATTGAGCTCTACACGCTGCTCCTCCTTCTCCTCGTCCGACAGTTCCCCCCATTTGCTCCTTAGCGGGTACCTACGGTCTTCCTCTCCATGCAGACCGGACGGTCCGGTATACACTCGATCTCGAGACAGGTTGTCCCAGTCGGAGCGCGTACTGGCCAGATGCGACTTGACAAGTTTATGGAACAGGTCGCGGTAGACGTAGTGCGTCTCGTTTTCAGCGAGACGTTGTGTTTCGAACTGCCACAATGACTCCATGTCGTGAGCTTTCACGTGATGCCATGATAAAGCCGGCTCACACCTTTTACTCTCACCCCACTCGAACCACGAAAGTGATTCACCGTAGAGACCCGGTATTCCTGTGATATCCACACCAGCTTCTTGCAAGACAGCCGCCAGCTCGACGTCGCCACAACACCCGGCTGCAGTTCGGCGCTCCCACCGAGCGATGTTCTGCGGAGTCCATATAGTGTCCAGCATTCGCATCGCTCCATTCGAGATGATGTAACCCATGCCGCCGTGGGCGAACGCGACGTCTCCGTAGAAGTGCGTAGCACCGAGATACCATGGCTTGTCCGGATTCAATTTTGACAATAGTTCCAGCAGGTTGGACCACCCCATGTACGCATCTGCTTCTAGGAAGATATACCACTTGATCTCCGGCTGTTCGACATACACCCTGTGCGCGATAGGAACGAACTTCCACTTATCCAGGTCCCAGCCGTTGCCGGTGGCCTGCTTCGTGTCTGCTAACAAGCTGAGATCCTGACCCTTACCAAAGAGGTCCAGGAGCCGCCGATAGAAGTTGAAGTCGCGGTGGCTGTACTTATACTTATCGCTAACTTCCTCGAGGGAGCCGTAGATGTGATGACCTCCAATGTCTTGTTCGATGTCTGAGAAGACCATGTCAAGAAACGAGGGGCATAAGATGAGCTTATGTCTGACATCGGCATTGTGACTTTTGGCACTTACAGTTTGGCATACAACGAAGCGTTGTGAGAAGTTGCAGCGGCAACTTGGCGAAGAGCTCTGTTGCACCAGTTTTCATAGAAACAAGGAAATCTGCGGCATTCGGCACGGCTGGGCAGCCATGGACTGGAGTAGTGGCGATTGCAGCAGGTCTACCGCTTGATACGCTGGTAAATAGGTGTATGGGTTCCGATGGTAGTTCCGGAGACTCTTCACCTTCCAAGAATGGTTGCGGTTGCGAGTGGTTGGAGAGATGGTCGAAGTAGAGGGCTGACGCATACTGCGACACATGCTCTTTCACCGTGGGAGGGATATTTGGCAGGTGATGTCCATAAAGTATTCCTAGTATGACCACGAAAATCGAAGCCGAGACGATTCGCAAGAACCTCTTTCGTGGTGGGCAGTTCAAGTGGCCCATCTTGTGTCTCCGCTGTCCCAAGAATAAACTTGGGCTCTGATGGACTAAAGCACCGACTGTGATCGTGATAATTGCCGGCGCGTTGTGAGTTGGCATGTATCAAGTGAATATGCGTAGCGAAAGCCGGTCACTTCACCCCAGGGCTCACGTGCTTCGAAAATTTGCGAAAGTGAGGAGCCGACAAGTGCTAGAATCGTTCGTAGCGGTCCAAGGAGTGAGGAGATGATATGAAGGAGATGGAGATGAATAGCACGCGTGTGGATGCTGCACGGAACAGTGAATGCAACCACTTACAAGATCTTCAGTCATCTGCATTGCTCCTTTAGGTGGGAGGCTTGTTCTTCGCAGCTGGATAAGGATCTCATAACTTGCGTACGACCAGCTGCAAGCTACGGTAGCTCTAAGACTGTATTAGGCTTAGCTTCCTTTACGAATGAGAAGCTAGCACCGAGTCGGTGTTTGGACGTGTCACGCGCGTGGCGCCGGCTATCAAACCTTTCACTGACAGTAGTCGGCTAGCCAAAAAGTGGCAGCGGAATGACAGACATCATTGATTCATCCTCCTTAAATATTGAATCCATGCTTGGTCAGGCAGTCAGTAGAGCTAATCGAGCGAGCAGGTCGTATGTGGACTTCAGAGAATAATGCAGCCGCACAAGACGGCAGTGTTCTCCCAGCGATACTGAAGTGTGCCATGTAGAAATGCTAGCGGATATAAAGAGGTAACCCGGTGTGGTGGAGGGATGAGTTGCAACGCCGCCGGAGTCCTAAGAGGGCCTCTAAAGGGATGAGCGTGGTGGTGTGGTAATTTGATGCAAAGCTTTGGGCGTATAACAAAGCGAGAGGGTGACCATAGTGTGAGTCCCGACCGGACGCGCTTATTCCGAAGGTGCGTCCGGTTCGTTATACTCGGGCGTATGACCCAGGCATCGGGATCAGTGGAGCCAAGGCTAACCAGGTCACGCCTGCAAGGATCTCGATTTAGAAGCAAGCTTAGATAGATACCAAGTCATGCGCTTTGCAAAGCCTTTTCGACATGCTATGCTCAGTGACTACACTGCCGAGGGCTCCCCTTGTGGCCCATAGTCGGACATGTGATCGAAATCTGCTGGAGTGGCTTGGCCACCGGTATTGTGCGTGCTACCGGCACCCTGCGTGAAATCACTGCCAAAGTCGTCATCGTCTTTCACATCTGTCGCGTAGCTTGGGGCATCGGCGTCGGTGGTTGATGAACCAATTGCTGACTTGTGTCATGCTGATACCAGTTGCCTGAGAATCGTCAGTGGATCTTGCATGTCGAGTCACGAGGGTGCATCGACTCACGCGTAAGAGTAACGCCTTCTGCTCCTCGCTGGGATAGGGATTTGTTATATTCTGCAATCGCATTAGCAATCGATTTGTATCATGGAGCCAAAAGCGATAGCACACCTGGTCGAACCATGTCTTCATGATCTCTGTAGATTGTTTTGGGAGATTGCCGCGTTGACGTGCTTGGCCATGCTGGTACTCGTACTGACTAGGCATGAAATACGACGGAGGCGTGGTCTCGTACGGTGACCGTTCGAATAGATTTTTTGCGTGGGATGGCAGGCGAGGGTGTCTCGTACTCCGGTCGTCTTCGAAACAGGAGCCGTACTGCTCGATGTGAGGAGGACACTGGCGGATCATTGGCGGGTATGTTGAACCGTGACGTCGCGCCTCGACACACTGATCTGGTCCGTTAGGAAGCTGACCTATCGAGCCGCGCCTTGTTGAATACTCTGGCCGCCGACAACCTCGATCGTATTCCTGGTAGCGTGACGCAGCTACGGCAGGAAATTCCTGATTCAAAGCGGTCGACGTGGGAGTCTGATCGGGGGTACGGTAATGCTGGCTGCCGTTCGGATGTGTCCTGTTATGGTGGGCCAGTCCACCATGCCCAGACATCGCACTTGGTGCGTAGAGCGCGTTTGGACGGAATTGAGGATCCTCCTCGTTATCGATTTGTTGTGGAGCAGAACACCGTCGGCTGGAAAGCGGATCTGCGTAACTCATACTGCTCATGGCAATACGTCTTTCGTTGATCCTCGCCTCATAGGTCTGCGGCTCCACCAAGCCGTCAATGGATCCGGCAGAATTGCTGACGTTGGCGCAGACAGGTGCCGAGTCGGGCACGGGCCCAATCTTCTGTTTTTTATGAGGGTAGAGCGAGGGTGGCTTGTATGTCGCTGCTATGTACGCGGGCTCGCGCGGCGCCGGCTGAAAGGGCGCATCGAGTATGGTCGTTGTGGGAGGGGGACTTGAGAATCTGTCGCCAAGTAGCTGTCTTTGGTCAGTCCCACAGTCAAAGTGCATACTCAGATGGACTCACTGTTTTCAGCGGAGGAAGGGAAGGCTTCTGCGAGTCATATGCCCGATACGGCGGCGAATGTGGCGCTGGATGAGGTTGCTCGCGACCTTGAAAACGAGTTTGCAGGGGACTGGTAGACGAGATGCTGGATCGTTGGCAAGTATCCTGAGCGGCGAGTCGACCAGGTAACGCATACCGGCGTGATCCGTCCATGTCGACGTTCATGTCGCACGTTCCGTCACTACCATGAGAAATCTCTGGCGTCGGTAGTCGTGGCACTTGACGGTGACGACTCGCTGAGCTTGTTTGACGTTTGTATCGACGTGCCTCTCCCAACGTCAAGCTCTCCGTTCCTGAAGCGTGACGTACGACTCAACGCGGAGTGGACGTCAGCACCGCATTGTGGTGTGAGCAGATCTCGAACGGTAAGGTCGCTTGACAGGACCTGCTCCAGTAGTTCGGCGGTGCCAAAAACCTTTCTCGGCGGCTTGTTGACGTCTATAGTCTTGGCTTCCATTCGAGCGAGAGGATGTTAAGTACCGAGACCACCGCGAAAGTTCTTGAGCGTCCGCTTTCATTTTCGAGCTGTAATAGCGGCTAGCGAATTCCAATCTGTCAGAGTACCCCTCGGACCATCTGTGGCGGGGAAATTTAGCTTTTTTCAGTAACACCGCAGTCGTGCGGGCAGAGGTATCCTGAAGTCGATTTGACAGATCTCTTAGTATTGTCGCAACATCAGGTTGGTTAGCCATAGCAGAAGATAATAGCGATCAGAATGATGCGTGCAGGGTGGAAGCCATTGGCGTGTACAAGAGTATATACCTAGAGATTGTGTCGGACCCTGCCTTGCAGCTGAACATAGGATGAGTCTAGCGCACTGCCGTCATCTGCTATTTATAGTACAGTATCCGGTGTTGCTCTCTCCGGCTGGTGTGCCTTCACTTCAACCTGGAAGGTTTCAACCGCAAGCTCAGCGCGGCTGTGCCCGGATTCGTTCCGCAGCGGTAGTGTAACCATAACCGCCGGGCTCATATGAGCGAACATGCTTAGCGCTGCTGTGCCACTCAAGTTCTGTGGGAAGAATTTTAGGTCACTATCTTTGCCGTCCGGCGCGAGATGTATGTTTGCCCCTTGGATCGGGGTACAACGACCGCAGGCATCGAAGCGGCGTCAATGGGGACTTCCTCGAGCGCTACCCTTGAGCGCTTATATCGGTGGGTTGAAGCCAGGAGATCGAAAAGCACCAGACCGCCCATGTTGAAGCGTGTATCCTGCACAAGAGAATCCAATGCGGAACATCACGGTCACAAGGCCATACTCGACACGGGTCTCGAACTGGAACTGCACCAATGCATGTCTGCTAAGTGCGATCGCAAGTTCTCCGTCCAACGATGCGGCACGACTGTACCCTAGCACAGTGCTGAGCGTCCGAACCGAATATCGCACTTCATTCGCCACCCAAGTCTCTATTCAGACAATTCAACCCCCAACGCCTACCACTACAAGCGATGTGAATGTGGACACAACGTTACCGGCTAGCTCTATCACCAGTGCTCAAGCTTCGGGACTGACAGCTGCGGTGATATTCGTCTTTTTGATCTTGTTGTGTGGACTCTGGCTACTTGTCCGCCGCCGACGAGCGGTGCAGCGGGAAACATTGCTGAGGCAACCTGGCACCCAACGTTATCACCAAATTCAACGTAAGACCCCAACAGCATACATTGCAGTCGAGCAGCAAGAGCTTGAACAGCCACTGGAGCGAGCGGACGGGACGCCACCCCTTCCAGAGGATGCGGAAATGCAGATCTTGTCGCTGTATCAAGCTTCGAGGAACAACTCAACGGACCAGTTACCAATGCACCTATCCAACGGGTCGGTGTGGTTAGGACCGCCTCAAGTAGAGACCGGTAGCCGCCACTCTCCGCAGGCGAGTATCTTGCTACCCGAGCCCGTACGATGGCCTAGCATGCCAGATTGCGTGTCTCCGACGCCTTCCGACGAGGAAGTGGCTGAGATACCTGCGTCTGTATTACACGCCCTGGAGGAGACGTACAACACGTTATGGTCGTACCATAGTCTACATCCTCTAAGTCATCTACCCGACACTTTAGCATCGTCCCCGACGGACTCTGGAGCGACCTATCTACGAGCATCTGCGTTCTCGAGCTCATCATCTGGTGGAGAAGACTGTAGAGTCGGCGACTGTCGGCGTGCCACCCTGCCATATCGGACGCCTATCTGCGTCGCTCGGAGCTCTGAAGGGAGGTTCAGTCGTTGAGTCGTTGATGTCACTTATTCCCGTTCGTAGCATTGCACTGATAGTAAGGTATGAAGACTCTCATAGTAAATTAGACCCCACGGCAAGTAGCAGACAAAAACCATAGCTGTAAATCCTATTTGCATTATTTCGCAGCCACTAATAACAGACCTTGTTCGTGCCCCACATTCTATTCATGCTGTGACTAACAAGCTCTTATCGCCTCCCAAAACCCAAGCCTGTGTTTCGTCTTAGATGCCTCCCATTCTTCACTACCTTATCTGATTGCCAAGTCAGTAACTGTGATTGTAGACGTTGCAGTAGATGTTGTCGACGTCGTCGTAGTTATAAAGGTATCACGCGGCGTCGCAGACGCCTGGGCAATTGACCCAGCCAACATTCGGCACGGTCTGATACTGAATGCTTCAAGAGTAGAGACGTGCTGTAGCGACATACCTAGGAGCGTGAGCAAGGTACTAAACCACTCTCCCTGGCAAATAGTACGACTAGCAGTACTCATTTGAGTAGCTTGCGCGATCGAGGTCGTATTCGTTGGTGAAGTCGAATGGGGAAACATATACGTAGTAGAGAGATTCGAGTGAACGCTTTCGGGAGCACTTGTCGCCTGGAGAGCATCACTCGTTGCAGTGCCTGCGGAATTCGTATGGTTTTCTGGCGCTCCGCATACGCTTAGTGTCCAGTCTGCCGAGGATGCATTCATCAGTGGCGTCTGGTAAGCTTGAGCCTAGCTTTCGACGTTAGTCAAAGCCTATCCGAAGCCGTCGCAATACCTAAGGCTGAGCTTGCTGCTACTCTGTGTGTTACGTTGGCGGAGCTTGCTGCTACTTGGATGCGTTACATTGGCGGAGCTAAGCGTCAATGTCGGCGTTGCGTTCTCTAGGCTTCCGTGGGAAGTAGAAGCTATAGTAGGTGCCATGCTATCGAGTGTCGCTGTGAGGCTAGACTGAGAGGTGGGAATGTTGCTTGCAATGGGATTCCAGAAGTTGCCTGAAATTGAGAATTGGCAAGCACTGTTCAGGCAGTCGCCACCGAGAGAATCATCCTGGAAGGTTGATGCGCCACACGTAGAGTAGAACATGCACATAGCAAGAAAGAGTATCATTTGGATTGCCATGTCGTCGGTTGACAAAAGATAACACGTCGATGACAGCCTTTTGTACTGCATGTGAAGTCAAGCATCAATGCATATCACCAAATGAAGTAGCTAAACTTATCCACTACAGCTTCAACAGTGCTAGAGATAGTAACATACTGGTGTTTGGTATCGCCCCGCGTCTACTGAGGTACCTTTCTTCTACCGTTCTTTGCCTTCAGATACTTCCGAGGAGTCCCAATAGCCCAACTGTGCATCGTCGGGTCTTGCCATAATGACCTCCTGCGGCATTCTGGTTCACCCCGGTGTTATCGTCTTGTGTCGCTGCTCGCGACTGTCCTGTCCCTGGTGGTTGGGCGTGCACTATAGGTGCTGGGGCCAGAGGTGGCAAGTTTGTCCGATGCTGCTGCTGCGACGAGTCCAACTCTCGGGGCAGACCTTCGCGAAGCCGCTGACACTCCTCAAGTTGTGCTTCGTAGTTTGAAGCAAAGAGAGGCCTAGCTACTTCGATTTCTGGCGCATGTACTGCTACTGTCAATGCGCGGGTCATCTGAGCGAGATGTTCGGTGATGAGACGCGTGAAGTCGCGCTGCAGAAAGGCTTCTTGTCGTAATGAGTTCCTCAATTCGTCTTGAAGTAGAGCGTTTTTGCGATCTTCAGCATGCTGAAAGCGGTCCACAGCCAAAGCATGCTGCATCTGAGCTAGTTCGCCCTTGAGACGAATGTTGTCGCTCCACAGAGCTTGACGCTACCATTCTATCTTGTCTTTCGCCTGTGTGGTCTCGGCGAGCTTTTGCAAGACATCATTGAAGATGACAGTCTGATGTTGCGAACTTTTCCTCTGCTCTGATGCAAGGCGAAGGAGGTCATGGTTCTGCGACAGAAGCCAATGGTGATCAAAGAATGGTGTGCCCTTCATCTGATTCAGTATCGGTATCAAGACCAGTGTAGTATACATACAACAGGAGCAAAATCAGTGACGTCGACGGCCTCAGGCATGGTCGTCTGATTGGGTTGAGTGTCGGACTGCAATGGAATGGATGATAAGACCGAGGAAACGATAATGTGAGTTTTAGGCTTAAGATCCTCCTCGTTCAGCATGTCAGATAGTCCCATCTTGCATTCGAAGTTGAAAGCCATAATTCAATGAAGATCATTGGTAGCATGGACCAGCCTTATATACTCGAATTTCGCCCATGAAGTCGTCACCACTGAATGAAGAGGTACATGTCAGCTCACTTAGCTATTGAGGGCCCGTGCTAGCACGTAATCTCTCATGTCCCCGTGCTTGCGTGAGGCTTGAGTTAACATCGACAAGTCATCACAATCGCCTCTAGCATGAACTAGGCGAACCCTTCAGTCTATGACGCACGAGAATGGATACGTAGGGATGCGTCGTTCACTTGAAGTGCTCTCGCAATTTGGATGCCTGCTACCAGTACTTCGTTGCCGCCCATGGTTGATCCCAGACTACGGTGACTTTGCACTCCTGGTGAGTACTCTCCTTTCTCTCGGTTACTCTACCATCGCGAGCCGACGACACCGTCCTCTGGACGGGCTCTCTATAACGATAACCCGTCCCACGCTTCTTGCTTTGGCCGTGAAGGTCTCCTGCAAGCTTTCGATCACGGCTTTGTGGATGAAAGACTTGCTCAGGATGGGATAGAACCTTGACCCGGACGTACGAAGTCCCACCATCGGCACCATCAACACCATCGGCACTTCTCCGAAGTGTCTGTCGATTCTTACGTATCGCTGATGTAGCCGAATTGCAGTGACCTGCTTGATACCATGCAAGAGCTGGGTCTGTATACTGCTGGAACGCCGGAAATGGACGGCAGCCAAAACACTGGCAGCTATGCAGTGGTCTATTCGAAAGGCAAGCTTGTGCCGGGGCTTGAATGTGAGGGTCACCTCCCCGACACCGTCTGTGGGCGTGTTCTGCGGCCCGAAGCAGGCTCCGCGCCATCCGGAATACAGGATGCGTCTCAACCACAACCTTATGTTTGATGCCCTTCCTTGGGACTTCGTAGACCCTGCCATGCTCAGTGTAGAGTGAAAGCCGGAGCGCCCTTGCTTTATGGCTCCCTTCGGTCGTCTCAGTGGCATTCCTGTGGTGCAAGCTGGTTTTCGATATTCTGAACGGCCCTTGCACAACGCAGCCACATCCCCCGACAACTGATAAGAGTAGCACTGATCTCATTACAGTGCAGTGAATAAAGGACGATCTACCAATTTAGCCCATCCGAAATGCCATGCGCATCATGGGCGACTCCAAGGACTGCTCCAATGGCTGCACACGCCCAACGATTCTGCCACGGTCATTGAGTACTCCACCATACCCGTTACAGCGCTGTCTTACGCAGTCCATGATATCGCCTTCGACTAGCTCTCCAGTGATCTCACCCTCCTCGTTCAAGATCTTGCCGCGCTTATTGACTTTGAGTCCCTCGAGCGTGCCTGTAGACGTTTGGTTGCTCATCAGACTTGGCGATATGATTCGCTCGAGGGGAGCAAAGTTAGCAGCATGTTGATAAGGTGGAGAGGAGAATCTCATGGGTGGAAGAGGCGGTCCTCCTGCCCGAATGGAAGGCGGCGTTGACATACGAGTAGACATACTGTACTGTGAATGCGGTTCCGATTGACGGTGCGGTGGGGGCGACGAACGTCCGGGTGGAATTGAGAATGAGGGCGTAGGATCTTCATCCGTGGCAAGAGGCAGCATCGACATTTCGGCAGGCTGCGAGAATCTCGTTTGCGGAAGCGTAGCGGATTCGGGTCGCGTGTCATGGAATACCTCCGGGAGATACTGCGATTGCGAGTATTGAGAAGAGGCTGGCCGATGGAGATCCAGACTCTCGGTCCCTCGCTTCGCCGGTCTATCCTCATACTCTTGCTCGAACCTCGTTTGCTTCGGAACGGTGCGGTGCGATTTGGTAGACTGGATCGACCTCGAATCATTGACAAGATCGAGCTGTGAGGGATAACCTTTGCTGGTCTTGAGCACGCCTTCAGACTGCTTGGGCGTCATCGCTGCTTGTTCAGTCGAGTCGTCCCCACCGAATGAAGCCTCTGAGAAAGCAGGCTCTGTCGCCAGCTCCTCGCTCAAACTGAGCTCCGGCAAGAACCCGCCCTCGTCGCGTGGTAGATGCGGTCTGGACAATTCATAGTAATTCATCGGCTCGCTGGGTGCTCGGGAGTGCGAAGTGGACCCATAGTCAGAGTCTCCAGACGTTTGCGTGTTGAGGTATCCTCGATCGCGGGCTGCAGCAGCCATCTTCGGATTTCCAAGCATCGGACTATCGAACGGTGAAGTCTTCTCTCGTGGCTGTGAGGAATACCAGCTCGTATTGCGGGCAGACCCATTCGTTGGTGGTGTGTTGCCATGACCTTGTTTGCACGATCGTGGCATAGGTGGCGCATCAGGATCGGTCGTGAACACTTCGGCACTGTTGCTCCTCTGCATAGAGCTGAACCCTCCCTCAAATCCTTGGTAAGATGGTAAGGGATTGGGACCTTGTGCTCCGCTACGTGACTCAGCCTGCGCGAAAGGAAGATTGCCATTGTGCACTAGCGGAAGCTGGAAGCCTGCACCGCCTTGAGCATAGTCTGCGGCGTTTTTTGACAGATGTCGAGATCCATTGACGGCGACAGGCTTCCGAATCGCATCGGCAGCGGCATGTGTGGGCTTGTAAGGTTGAGCGTGCCTCTCCTGAGTAGGCTTATCCGCACGTGCTGGCTTCTCTCCGTCGGCCCTGCTCTCCTTCTTGGCTTTCTCTGTCGCGACCTTCTCGCCTTTAGTCTTCCTCTTGAAGATGGACATTTGCGGGATCACGGGGCGTGAAGCTTAGAGAGCGTGAAGAAATGATCGACCTTGAAGTCAGATAAGGCGGGACGGAAAAGTAAGACGGCATCGTAAGCTACTTGATCCTCCTCCACGGACTGCCGGCGGCGTAGCTATGGTTCATCTCGCCAAATGTCCAAGCGCAACTACCATGCCAGATTAACCTTTCCGATCTGCTGTTCTAGAGCGCCATCCACACTACAAATGATGACGGCACGGCCCTAAGGGCGAACGAAGAGCGTCCGGTCCAGGTGCGGCAGCTCCCCAAGAGCGCGAGCCGTGTTCGCAACGAGTGAGACCGCAAGCAAGACGTCCAGTGCTGGGGGTTTGAAGACCCCAGATTGCCGCATTGATGATGGATAGAGCTCCTGCAACAGGGAGTGAGATGCAGGGACGCCCGGTGATGCCGAAGGGCCAGCGAGTGTACTGCAAGAGCCTCCTCAACAACTTGAGTGTCCGAAAACAATACCTCTAGCCCTTTGTCGAGACCAGAGTCTCGATCGTCTCACAATCCGGACCAAGTTCACACACGAAATCGAAAGCAGGGATCTCCAAAACCAGAAACTTGAGGTCAAGATCGTCCAAGAAGGGCCTTGCGCTATGCGCATCACATTCGGACCACATTCCCATTTTCTGGCCTTTCCAATTCCAGTCGATGGTGCTTATAGTAAGACAACAACTGCACGCAGAAAATCTTGGATTGAGGTCACCGTCCCCTTATCATCGCCCACCGGGTCGCATGGCTATAACATGCGGCCATTCCCTGTGATTTCGGCGGGAGAGCATCTGAACTGCTGGGGTTCAGGCAGGGTAAATCTCGCAAAACAACCAATTTTGCCGCTCTCCACGGCGCGGAGGTACCTGAGCGGCTTCCTTGGGATGACCTTAAGCGAAGCCGAACACAAGACTCGCCAAAACCCTTCCGCAGTGACCGACTCGACGCGAGTTCTACTTGAACTGAAGGAATCTCTTGCGGCGATTATGCTGACCTTCATTGGTCAAGGGAATAAAGCGAAGGATGTTACTCGCAGATATAGCGCATTTCGTTTGGCCAAAAACAAAGACTCAGATCTCTTGATATTTGCCAACTCCTTGCGGCACGATAGGGATTCTGGCTCGGTACGCTTGACGCATATGTGGTTCCGCTTACCCATAAACGCATGAGACAACTAGCCAACGCAGCTTCGAAGAGCTGTGAGTGAGCAACATTTGATGAGTATCCGCTTGAGTAAGGACGAGAGTTTTGTGTGGAAGCGATTAATCCCTGTCCTGATCGAGAGGTGTCGCTTGCGTTGGTCGCATGGACGGAACTGTGAGTACGGGTCACTGGAACCTGTTTGTCCGCTGTCTGTCTTACATGGCGAAATGCCGATCTGCACTTGCGGCGAGGGATTGGATGTGGATGGCGTGCCACCGGAGTACGCAGGCTTTCGAAACTTCGCAACACGGATTGCCATTCCTGGTTGCCGATCGTCTCTATTCGATATCACGTCGCTTGAGAAGTTTTCCATGACGGTAATGTCGTCTAGACGTGGTTCATGATCTCCAAATGTTACGTTCAGCCTGAAGTATCTGTGTTCTGCATCCTTCTCCAGGTCCTCCTGCGAGCGCGTTAGTGCTGTCTGTTTTAATCTCTAGCATCTGGTACATACCTGCGCTAGTGCCTAGAGCAAGGTCGAACAGATCTTGTACACGGCAGGAGCTGCCCAGGGACCTTTGTAGCAAATGCAGGAATTCCAGTGGAATAATTCCACGGACACCACCACCGTCGACGCTCAGTATTGTGATACCCGCAGTTGGAGGCTTCAACCGGATCAAAAGATCAGTTCCCGCACCACAAGCAAGGCATTTGCGGAAGATGTACGTGTACTCCTCGGTTACCCGCGGGTCCCCGTAAGTCTTTGCGCAATGGTCGCATATCGCGTGCCGACACTTAAGTACATGTTCTGGCCTGCTGTCGACATGACAGAGAACGAGGTGGAAGAATGGCGGTCCTGCGAAAGGCAGAAGTACTGGTTGCCGAAAATAAGGGTTGCGATTATGCTTCAGAAGGGCGACACACTCGTAATGCCACCTGGCGTTCTTGTCATTCATGCACCGTACACACCTACCGACTGTCTACTCGCAGGTGGCATGTTCTGGGACTTCCACGCAAGTGCGCAACTCCCTCCGAATCTTGCGTACATAAAGAAGAACAGCGATTGGATCACAAACGAGAACCCCCCGAAAGATGCAGAGTGGAATGACATTATTCGCCGTATGCAGGAGTGTTGCGAGGCATGGAAGAACCAAAAAATTAACATGACAGACGCAGAGTAATTGGGAACAAATGGGCTATGAATAAGGAAAGAAGAGCAGAGAGACGTGACTAGGATTGCCAGCGCTCTGGCCTTGGGGTGTGCCAGCCTGACGCTTTTGAGCAGCCTTCAATACGATCATTGATGCTCGTCGACTCTGGCGGCTAGACTATCGCGACCCTTAAAGGTAGAATTACGTGGTAGAGCTCAGTGGACTTGGAGATGAATTTCAAAGGTACGGTCAGTATAGGGTATACTTCTCTCGTTGACGAATTGCTCTGCTGGAATTGTTCCTGGGTATGCGAAGACCTTTCGGTTGGACTGCAACA
This sequence comes from Friedmanniomyces endolithicus, assembly GCA_030411845.1. Classification (NCBI taxonomy): domain Eukaryota; kingdom Fungi; phylum Ascomycota; class Dothideomycetes; order Mycosphaerellales; family Teratosphaeriaceae; genus Friedmanniomyces; species Friedmanniomyces endolithicus. The sequence continues at coordinate 62,990 of JASUXV010000042.1, forward strand.
TAAGTTGAACACGAACTATATACGAGATATGAGCAAATGGCTATATACATATGAGATTCGTGTCTCGTGGCTGTGCTCTTGTCTTTCATCGTGAGGAGCGAGCGCGCCGAGGGAAACGAGAGCAAGGTGCGGGTATCTCCGCTGTCCTGTCCCTTGACTGGTTCGGCCAGGATGTTGCGCGGTGTTACCCGAAACATCATCCCCTTCCGACCTAGCTTGTCCTTAAGCTTCAAAGCATGGGTTGTGTCCCACCCAGTATTTGGTAACATCGCTCCTCATTAGCTGCGACGCCTAAGACACCCCAACCAACAAGTTTCGAACGTCGAGTTACTCAAGCGACCAAAATCAATCAAGTAGGCCAGAAGATGGTGCGCAAATGTTCTTGGTGTGTCGACCATGGCCTGGTGTGCAAGGTGCACGTGTCGTCTGGGAAGTGTGGTGAAATGGGTGGTGAAGCTTCGCAAGGATTCCAATATTCGCATTACGGAGGCCGAATAGTAACGCCTTCAGCGTCAGCGCGATAGGCTGGAGAAGAGGATTGCAAATGCCGTGCTGGAGAAAGAGCGCCGGCTTCGGACGGAGATGGCGGTCTTCGAGAGTCGAGAGACTGAGGCCTTGTTGGTTGAGTTGGCCGAACTGGATGGCCCTTGGCACCTTGGCCCTGTCGCCTTTCACCATGAGCCTGGCGGCGGGTATATCGAATGAGTACTGGTCGGACCTTCCTCCAGCAGGCGAGCCTTTGCTTGGTGGAATTGGTGCACGCAATGGCTTGAAGTGCACCACACATTCCTTTTGCATGTGGCATAGATAGCTGATGTGGATTAATGGATTGTGTTAGCCACCCGTGCCACGCGTCTTTCGCTTGAATAGAGTGCTTGGGTGGGGGTCAAACAGCGTGGTCGGTGATCGGTTAATTATAGATAGCTGGTATGTTTGTTCTTCTTCGAGTTAAACTCCTTGAGCAATTGCTGAAAGTGCGCCGGAGTTTGACATGGTCCCCAAGTGTTATTTTGTGGCTGGGTAGCCTTTCCATTTGACAAGATACCCGTTGCCTCGTTCGTCGAGTATCTGTTCGACTTTGGGCTCGTCATCTTCTTGAGGTTCATAATGTAACGTGTCTGCAGTGTTGCCTTTGGGTCTGCGGGTTCCAGGAGTGGGAGATATGGAATACTGGGTGTATCCTAGCATCTGTAGGCAAGCGTATCTTGTAGCTGGAAGCAGAGTTGCAAGAATAATCCAGCATGCAGTCGCAGCGTGAGAAGCGTTGGAAACGAGTCTCTCTTCGAGTGCGGTGCTGGAGAAGATTCGACGAGCGAAAAGCAAAATCGATAGCTTGCACGAACCCACTGCTGCAAGCAGGCAGAGTCTTGCCACGGAGTAAGCTGTCTCGCCCTTAGTGACGTTTCGTTGACTCGGTTTCACCGGCGTGAGAGGTATGTTTCTACCTTTGACACATCAGACATTCACACAGCATATATGTCCGCACCTACAACCAAGTGAATACCACGAGCTTTTGCACGATGGAGGAGTGATTTCAGGATTTACTACAATTACCAAGTCGTCTCCTGCACGCAAAGAAGACCAGGCACTCCCTTCGTGTCCATTCGCACGCCCGAGTCCAGCACCTGTGATTATTCTTTGTTACTCGTTGATTCAACTCTTGCTCCATTTGGACTTGCGCTTCCTCTCGTTGGTTTTGGCCTTGCTCTCGCTGGACTTGTACTTCGTGCCGCTGCAGTTGCGCTTGGGCTTGCTGGTCTTGCACTCGCTGCCGTTGGATTTGCGCATGATTTAGCTGGACTTGCGCTTCGTCTTGCTGCATGCTCTTTCGGTTGAGGAGAACGCTCTGATTCCGTAGATGGAGATATTAGTAAACTGATCAGAGATGCGACGCATTGTCGTTGCGAGGAGAGTGGTGGATGGTGGATTTGACAGCGTCGATTTTAGCGCAGAGTCGCGATCACATGCGCAACACATGTCGTTAAACACTAACTCGCAGCAGTAGAATGCGTGCGGTTACACCATTGTCGACAATGCGGCGACAACTGCGTTAGTCCTTCCTCCACTGGCTAGCTGCCCCCCCGTCCTCTCCGTCGACTAGCCGCCCTCTCCACCCTCCTAGCGCTGCCTGCTAGCCTGACCATCGTACCCGCTGTCGAACTAGCAGCCGCAGCGTCGCCTACTGCTGTTGCTCGCCCCTGTTCAAAGCTGACCTCAGGTTCCTTAATTGTGAGACTACCTCTCACCTTCTTTTCCTGCGAGCGGAAGGCTAACACTTTACAGCATAAGCTGATAAAGGTGGCGCAGCGTGTGGTAGTAGCGATGGGGATCCTGCGGATGGTGGGGTGGCGGGTAGGTGGAAGGCTGCAGACGATTGCATCTCAGAACTATTAGAAAGAATGTATACAAGAAAAAAGTTGGCGAATGGGCAGGAATCAGAAAACATCTGAGCATTACATGGGGTCGCATAGAATCTCCTGTCCAAAACTCATACGCAGACCAACGCTTCTCGCAGGATAAGCAACAACTCAGCGCGTCTCACGCCTTCGTTCTTTTCAACCCACAATATCGTGCGTTTTCGGGACTTCCATCACATCCACCTCTGTCCACTTAGAAAATCCTCATCCTTTTCCTGGTCGACTGCCCCGACACGTCTTTGTCCATCTCGAAAACCTTTGTGGCTTTGTGTACGCCAAGGTACTCGTCGGGGGTTGGTGGAAGTAGACTGTGATCGCGCGCTAGTGTCTCAGTCAGCTTACGAACTTAAGGTAGTAATCTATGTACGTCGCCGAAGCTTACCATATTGCTTCGCAGCAACAAATGCTTCCATTGGTAACCTTCGCTTCTTTGCAGCCTCTCGCCACTGCATACCCTCTTCTCTCACCTGCCTTTTCTGTGACAAGCAGGGGTCGTCCTCTAGAAGAACGACTATAGCGTTGAACTGTATTGTAGGTTCCACAATGCCATGCTCGTTATGCATATTCATTTCAGCGTCTGGGCATAAGGCGTGCTTTTGTCGTAAGTCTTCTGTGATGTCGAGTAGTTCACCTACTGTGAACCCATGGGTAGACCTATACTTGCTGCAGTAATGCTGAGTATCTCTTCGATCGCAAATGACGCGAACCTCGAACTCCCTTATCGGCGGCTGACAAAGAAGCATGGCACGGATGAATGACCCAGCTCGGATTCGGTACGAGCGGAAGATGCTAGCCTTAAGAATGATCCCATTTGCAACGAACAGTAGAGGTGAAGGCGGCGAATTGCTAGAGGAGAGCGAGGAGCCAGAGTGGAAGCGCTTTTCTTCGACCCCTAGATGAAGCAAATTGAATTTGGAGAGCGGAACATGCAGGCGCGGAGAGGGTGCTGTGCCGAGCTGCTGCTTGAAATATATTGTATTGTCGATATTGCTCTTCCAGCTTTGGCATACCGACCTTAGTGTAAGTAGCGATGTAGTATCGAGGTACTTGAAGACTGCAACGAACATCTCAGATATGTCAAAGGTTATCTTCGACGCGCGCTGTTTCGACACGCTCTCTTCCGACATTGTGCTGGCGATAGTGGTTCGCAAGGGTGGGATACTGGGATCCGCCATCGTTACTGCCACCCTATCCTGGAGCTTGTCGATCTGCTCGATGGCCTTACGAGCGCGAACAGAGGGTGTGCAGTCGGTGTCAGTAGCAAGAATTGCTTTAATCGTACTGAGTTCGTGGAGGATCTCCTCCAGTAGCGTCTCGACGGATTTCAACTCGTTTCTCGTCGACTGATAAATTTTCTCAAGTTCCTGTATGGCCTCTTCCTTCCTTTCGAGATTCACATCATGGAAGAGTCCAGGGTTCGACGCAAATTCAGAGACCCGTCCGTAGGTGCTTGGCACGTCACCTGGGTATGCCATATTAGCTTCGAAAGATAACACTTGCACAGTGGGGATGGTGGAGGGATTGCTTGTAAAACACAATGAGATGGATTACTCTGTCTCAGTGTAGGAGGGAGAGAAACCTTATGAGAAGCAGCATTCGTAGTAGATGCGAACGCAAGCCGCAAGAGTATGTGATGTGACTTATACAAGGCGCTGCAGCCAGCCGCGCAGGGCAACCGTTTCGCCCTTCAGGGCTTGCCGCCCGCTAGTAGCGACGCACTAGCCCAATAAAGATCTACATGCGGGTTGTGAAGAGGGCCAATAAGATGGGTGCTGCAGTGACGCACTGACAGTAGGATTATCTAATTGGCCAACTACATCACTTTGCTCTGCACGTCTTAAGTTTATACTTCTTCGAACTTCGAAGACATGTCCACAAGAAGCAAACTTTCTCTCGCTTGAGAACAGGCCTGATCGTAGGAAAGATCGCTCTAGTGTCTCAAAGCACCGAAGTGGAAAAGGCCAGTGGCGAGGGCGCAACGATAGTGTGAGTAGAGGGGCTGTAGTTGGGTGAGGTGAGAAATCCAACCGCAGCAACTTAATCCGAACCTCCACCATTGTTACCCACATCATACGCAACCACTCACAGAGCTGGCGACAATACCCATTTGTGATCATGCCACAGACGCGCATTCAGATCACGAAGGTGATGATCTTTGCTTCTGAAGAGCAGCATCGGTTACAGCGAATTCTCGACCAGGCCATATTGGATGTGTTCATGTCGGTCGGAGTCTAGTAGCGCCACTACCACCGAGACCTCCCCACCCGTCACGCGGCTAGAGGCTCTCGTTCTACGTTCCATTCGAAGCGATCGACACTCCACAGAACAATGATTACAGCGGCCATTTGACGTCAACGCGGCCATGAATCCTTGGTCGCTCGAGTGTCGACGCCTGCCACTGATCCGAAGCTAGCTTCAGATGTTGAGTATTTGGACAAAGAAAACGTATCTGAGGAACACGACGATTTATTTAATGCACAGCCCAGAACATGCGCTGCGGTTCGACAAGCCGCTCACAAAGCGAGCCGAAAAGCCCTATAGCGATCATCGAGCTAATGCGCTGGATGAAGACTTTAATGAGGAGCCAACAGACAAAGGTGGCTCTCGCAGTAAAGAGGTTCAGGAATCGCGGACTAGGAGAAGTTCAAAACGAATGTCAATTGGCGACGCTGTGCAGTCTGATGGTGCAGCAAGATTACACTATGTGTGGCGTCCTCCGCATCTTCAGCTTTGGAATTGGCGACGTGCACCACAGCGGTAATTTTCGACGCCTGATGGTGATCCCATTGCAGTAGAGACGAGGGCATTTCTAATGGAAGACTGGCTGCGGAAGTTTTCTCCTAGCTTCTTCCCTCTTCTGGACAGCAGGACCACATTGGTCTCTGCAACCACGCCAATACCTGGACATCCACGCTGATCAGCGCGATCACACTGGTCAACGCAACGATGCTCATCACCATACAAGACAAAATCAGAAAGCATACCAGTGTTGGAGGATGCCCAGTGTCGGAGTCAGCTGCGACCCCAAGCTTCGGAACCTAACGCTAGCCACTCAGTCTTGAAGTCACATGGTCTGAACAACGTGACCTGATCTAGAAGTAGGTACTCTACGTAGCTTGATGTCTACCGCCTGTGGTACCTGCACCATCTGCAAGCTAGCCTTTGCTCGATCGTATAACAACATGCCCCTGGCACATGTTCTGGACCTATCTGTGCACGTATCTCATTAGGCAACGTCGATTGCTTGCCCCAGCTTTCCTCTATCTGCTTGCGCCTCTTCCGAATGGTGTCATTCGTTGATGGGTGTTCTGTGGCCAGATCCGCAGACAAGTGGCTGGTAGGTTGTGTGGAGGTATCGCAAGTTGGCTGAGGCTTCTCTGGACGTGTGGCAGGATTGGGAGCATATGCGAACTCTGACAAAGTAGACTTAGGGCATTCTCTGGGACCGTCAAGTTTCCGTAAAGCGAAGCTCCAGCACTTGAAGCAACGAAGGCGGATCTCTGTTCACCGTTAGTAATACTCAGTGTCTTCACGATAGACTTGGAACTAACTCTTCATGAGGTTGCGCTCCTTATTGTTGGCAAAGTGAAGTAATTTATCGGCCTGGTCGACCATATTTGTCACAATCGAGGTGCTTGAATATCCGTTCGGCGACTGAGGGTCGTGACGCGTGTATATTCTTGCGGGCCCGAGTCTGTTCCGTATAAGAAGAATGAGCATAGTACAGACTGGGTCGTTCATTCATGGTCATACCGTTGTGTGCTATGCTCCAACTTCAGACGAGACTTGGTATTTGAAAGGAGTGGCTGCTGGTTGAATGAGGGAGCAGGAAGTCTCATCAAGCGCTATAACGTGACAGGATAAGGAGTCGCAAGTCACCAATCAGCTGCGAGGTTGCTCGGACGATCGTGCAGGTGTACGACATTAATAAAGTCGCGCCAACTACTTGTGTGGTGTTCCGCAAGGTACATCGCTACCTCTAGCAACAGCGACCCCCAGTGTAAAGAAGAGTCTGCGGAAGCTATAACAAATGATGTCCTAGATCGTTGCTGAGTTGGACGTGCGCTCGAGCCTCGAATGTTGATATCTCTATAAAGATCATTTGTTGCTTTTTTTCTTATAGTGACCTACATGTAGACCAGTCCCCATCGCTTCAAGCCTTCCTCTCCCAGTACATCCAAGAGTCTCACAGACCCACTGAATTTGTTATGGCAAGCTACGTGAGTAGCATACACTTCATGCCTTCAGCGAACGCTTGAATAATAGCTGGTGTAGCGATCTGAACCCCTCGGTTATTGGACCTTCCTACCCTCAGAAGTTTTGACCAATATCTACCCGTCGATAAACGGTGCATACAGCACAGTGACACGGATATCACCTGCTGCGAGAACACTGTGTTCATCTGCACGCATGTGGACTGATTTCGTATACGATTCAGAGGCCCCAACGGACAGAGTTCATCTCACACTCCGCATCTCGCGAGCATTAGACCAAGACGTTGAAGATTTCTTCGCTACCTACGCAGGTTGTTGTCCACAGATGCTAAACGTCGTGTATTGGGGCGCTATGCATCGCGCAGTCGGCTTTCAGGCGTTACATCCAGTATACGAAGGCGATACCCTTCGACAGACTAGGACACACTTCGACGGTTCAGAGATCCATACTGCCGCGTTCCAGCACGTACTACAGGTGATGGAACCTCTACGAAATGCGTTTGTCTTGCAGAACAGTGAGGCGCAAAGCACGTGGGCGGAGATGGAGTACCTGTCTGCGGCTGGACAGGCCATCGCACATGTCAAGTCTGCTTGCATGTCGAGAATGCGACTGATGCGGGAAGGACCTCGACAAATAGACAGACAGTAGGAAGGCAACGGTTGGCAGAAGTCGCGGGCGACTTCTGCACGTGTCAATGACCATTGACTTCGCATTTTCAGACCTACTATCCCATTTCGCCATTTGATATCATGGAAACTCACAGGTGAATGGCGTACTCAGGGGATCCCGCCATCTCTGTCGGAGCAAAATTTGCTCGAATAATGGCTCAGTGTTGAGGAAGTTATAGATCGCACGAAGTTGACGGGCAGCAACAAGGCCTCTGACCGTAGCCTTACTGGGCGGTGAACGGAAGGCCGCCTTAGTATCTCATAACATGCTCCGTTGGCGTGATCCAGCCAGCGGCAAGCAGTCCGCGAAGTAAAATATCAACTGAGACGATGGGGCTGGTTGTAGAGGTCATTGTTACAAAAGCTGGACTCTTCTTGCCGCTCGTTGGCAGTGCATAGATAACAGTCCGTCTGGCGAATCTTATATGGACCTTGCAATGTTTCTCCCAGCGTACTTAGGCGTCCTCGGATGCCCCTTGCAGGAAGCCACGCTTTCCGCGAGAAACACCGCTACGCGTGTGCTCGAGCACCATAGAATGGTGGGCAGAAGACATTTTGAGCGAAGAGGCGCCAGCGCCATTTACAAAGACTACAGAAAACTAACCGAAATGTGTTCCTTGAAACATTGCCATCTCATTCGCGCACTTGCCATCAACCGCTCCCAGCTGCAACCAATCCATTCCAAAGAGCCACAGCGTTGCCGATGAGTGCGTACGCCTCAGGGAACTGGCGCCGGTGGAAACGCATGTGGGCATCCTTCGCGAGTCTGTAAACGCTCTGATCACGCATGGCGAACGAGCGCTTAAGCTGCACGATCGTCAGATAGAGAGTTGCCTGCTCGTTGGTCACGAGGTTTGATGGAAGGACTGGGAGAGTCTGATTGCGGTCCTCGCCGTCGGAGAGCTCTTCTTCGGGATCGTTGTTGATCTCGTCCAGCAAGTGGCGTCCGTCGCGGATCTTCTCCCTGCTGCCAAGTTGTATGTCGATGGTGAAGGTCATGATGGTCTGCGTGGATTGGGAAGTATTGCTGTCGGTGGGTTCGCTCGCCAAGTTTGCAGGTGGGCAACGGTGGTTGCCACATGATGGACGTGAGGTAGGCTGGAGTCAATCAGCAAAAGCTTGCCAGAATGAGTTTGCACTCACAGATCTGCCGACGGTGACAGGCTCCCCATGGGCGGGGCCGCCCTCATGGTCAATGCAGCCATGCAGACAGCGGGGGGCACGGATGGGCCTGCTGTGAATTGACACACACCTCGGGTGATGTCTGCCCAGTGCCCCGGCGTAACACGCAAGATTCGAATGCTCCATGGTACCGTGATGATGGCACACATCCAAGAAGTTGGGTTACCGCGATCCCGGTTGAACCGCAGTGCTGACACTGCGCGTACCTTGCTGTCCCCAAGGAGCCTTGCCTGATGGGCTGGGATATCGCTGTGAAGCCAAACAACCACGAAAGCTCCGCTCTGCTGATCGGAGTAGTGCGTGACACCTGCTGAGCTGCCATACTGCCGAAGCCCATGTGTCGTAAGCTTCGCGAGGATGTCGGAGAAGAAGCGGTGTATGCTGTCTCCAGGTACAGGCTGCTGAGCGGCATTTTGTTGTAGACGCAGTGGAAGGTCACTGTTGATGTCCTGGAGGCGTAGTCCCAGTTGTTGAATAGGCGCTGCCATCTTAGTTGCTGATGTGAGGTTGTGTGATGGGCGGGAATCAAAAATAGACCTGAGCACTCAGCTATAGGTGCCTTGCACGCGTCTGCGAGCTCCAAAGCTTGCGCGAGATCGATATGTCTTAGGACCAAGGCTGCCTACGGATCTCGTCACCTGTCTGACTGGTCCACCACACGAGTGTACCAGGTTCTGTCAACCGTGTCCAATCGTCCAGTTTTTCGTGTGTGCCCTGTATCACTTCTACGCATGTGCTTCCGCTGATAGGACCAGACGTTCTGAATACCGCAGCGGACCCTTCCGCAAACTCCTCCACATATGCTCCAGTGTCTCGACAGAAGCTAAGATCTTCTAGCCAGCAGCCAAGTGTCTCTACCCCACTAGCGGTCATGAACCATAGTCCAAGGCAACGATACGGCCAGTCGATGCAGGGGGCTCTTAGGGCCTTCACTAAGCGCATGCTGTCAAGGCGAACGTGGCTGACGTATATGTTGAAGTTGGGGCTTGGCATCATTGTTGACGGTCGACCGACGAGCAGAGGCCAACTAGGTAAAGTGCTTGATGCTGTGCAAGATGACTCCGACTTAGATGAGTCCTCGCAGACCACACCGATTGCCAGTTTTAATAGAACGAGCGTTTGATCTGCAGCACTTGAGCTCAGGCAAATTTTGGTTAGCGGACCGCTCACTGCTCCATGCAGCGGTGTGAAGTTGAAGGACGCGCGGCACTCTGGGTTGATGAAGGATCCGAAATGATACTGTCTACCAAGGGACGTGACGACCTATGGAAGTGTTAGTCTCTAGACACACTAGTGAGCAGTACACTCAACGTACCACAAGACAAGGCGCTCCAAGCTCAAGCAGCTGTCACGACGCATGAAAGCGAGATTCACTTTTTCATTTCGCCATAGCGGGAAGTAAAGGAAGGCGCAGTCCGGGTGTTGGGCTCTCGCGTCTTTGTAGAAGCAGGAAGTGTCTGTAGTACGGCCTCGATGCACGTGTAGCAGACACGTTGTGCCGCTTACACAAGCGGCCGCAATGGCATGATAAGCTGGTCCAAAGTCGTAAACTTGGAGACGAACGACCATGGAGGATCCTTGCTGCCCGTGCGAGAAAGTCAGGTCAGAAGGCTCTAGCTTCGGCGGCAGCGGCGTGTCCCATAAAACGGTGTCTTCGATTGCAGGCTGTGAGCGACAATCGCGAACGATGCGACCCTGCTCGAGAGCTCAGTATTTACAGACGGACTGCAGAAGTAGGCGCAGCTTACTTTACTCTCCAGAAACAGTGGCCCTCGCGCGTCTAACCTCCGATACCAAATACCCTGAACGAGCACACTCATTGAACCATTACAGGGCTGGATGAAGCGACAACCGAATGAGTCTAGACCCACGAGCCGATGTGTGGATTCCTGGGAAATCGCGCTCGCTGGTATCTCCACCACGGTTGGAGAATGGAGTGGCATCACAAGGTATGATTGACCTGCCCGTTCCACCGCGAGAAGGCCTCTCGGTAGGTTGGCAAGGCTGGACTCAGCTCCCGACTGAGCGAGACGATGAAGAAATGGTCTTGTGGCCCAGTAGGTTATTGTAGTCTGCAAGGCCCTGCAGTCTCCGACCTTCGAGCCTATCATAACTTAAAGTTCAAGCGGCAGCCAATGTGCAATATTTGCGAGGTTGTTGCTCAGGTCGCTGCAGAGACTCTCCCTCTCTTTGCTGTGGACTCGCTCTCTTTCCTCGAGTGCTTCTACGAACAGTCGACGTCGCGTCTTAGTAAGAGTCCCGGCTTGTCCAGGAAGCTGGAGGAACAGAGGATTGCTCTGCTTAGCATCGTCCAGCAGTTCTGGCTCGAGGACTTTCCCGCATAGAACATGGTAGGTGGCTTGAGACGCGCCCTCATCTGCACCAGGTTATCATCTTGGAGTGCGTCTGCCAGAACTAGACTGGCTACCCCTACCATCTCCTGGAGGCAGTTCACCATAGCAGCATGGACACAGCATTGTGGCTACAGGGATCGCCAAGGCGATACCTTGACCAAAGATGGCAGTTGAAAAGTAATGCGTCAGTAAGGAGGTTTGTTGGTCCTTCAATATTTGGCTGTGTCTCACAGTGCTAACCGCTTGACGTCCGCAACGCTAGCGCGCCCGCACGGCAACATGAATGGCTGGCACGTCCGCACAGGCCAATTCCCTGCCCGCGCGGGCCGCGTCAGGCGGGCGGAAAGCGCTCTGTGCACAGGATCTCCTGGATGACTATTAGGTGACGACTCTGACGAATGTCTAAGTTCTGAACTGTCTGCAATACATCGTCTCCTCGGCTCTATCACCACCTCACGCCCATCGACCCGCTAGCAACGCTACGGTGCTGCCAGCGCCTTGCACACAGATCTACCTTCAGGGTCGGAAAGATAGCCTCAGATGCCTCGGATTCTGGGACTAGCAGCATGCGTCCGCTCGCAACCGCAGCTCATAGTCGCATACTATGGAACAACCCAATGTGTTGCATGCAGAGGTGCAGCTCAGTCTGATGCGAAGAGTTGAGTCGTACCGTGTACGCCTGCTTCCATTTGGCCCAGCGGAGAGAGAGCAAGAGCTTGTCAAGATTTCTGAAGAACTGGCGCAGGAGGAGCAAGCTCTACAGAATTGTGCCTACGTTGTTCTGGAGGGCTTTCGACCGCTAAAAGCTCTTGTGCTTACACAGAGCTTACTCTGCTGCAGAAGGCTGGGCAACAAACGCCATCGTGGAGCTACGAAAAAACCAGATGCATGCGTTTAGTAGCGCAAGTTGTTGCGTAGTGGGGCTTGCGTATGGTGCAGCATTATGGCTGGGACGGCTTTACTCGACATTACTTGGAGGGCCTATGGGAAGCAGCCAAGATATACCCAGATTGGCAACATGCCGCCGCCCACCTGAACGCTGTCATGATAAGAAGACATGTTGGCGGCATGGTCTCCAGCCAGAAACAGTCGCAATTTATCGGAGTGGGGAACATCAGTCTTCCGCATTGCACAATTACTGCGAAGGACTTGGTCAACATTCGTGATTGGGCAAACAATGGGTTTGTAAGGGTGCAGGACTACTGCGTGAGTGATTTGGAGACAGAGCTCGCGCTAGTTGACCTGTGGTTGTCGTCCAAAGCTGAGCATCTCCACTTCTCTTCTGGTGCCAAGGTTACCGACCTGCCCGATAATGCGCAGCCAATGCACCTCCTCGCTGTGGATGATTTTGGCATTCTTGTGCAGGAAGCTCACGGGCGGAAGAGAACGAGACTCGAGATCTCGGACGAAGGCCTGACGACGAATGGTGGAATTGAAGACAGTGAATTACCCATGAAAAGAATGAGATTATTGAGGGACGGATCCGGATCCTCCAACGTTGAAGTCGACATGAGCAATTCACATACGACCAACGAGTGGGACACCTCGAGTATTTTGCACAGTAACAGCCGAGATCCGTACAGCACGCCAGAAACTTCAGTGACTTCATCAGAAGAGTCGACACGAGATCACGAGCGACACCGCAAGATATCTTGGCCCTTCAACACTGGACTCACTGGAACTGAACCATGCATGATTGGCATGCAGCACGGGTCCAAGGAACAACAGCTCGAAGAGTCTTCAAGCGAGCACATGGCAGCCAAGGTGGGACAGGTAGACGAGGAGGAGCAGGTGGTGGAGGACGGAGATGGGATGGGTGAGGTGGAGAAGGGCGGAGATGTGATTGAGGACCAGGTGGACGAGGAGCAGGTGGAGGAGGACAGAGATAGGATGGACGAGGTGGAGGAGGACAGAGATGTGATTTATGAGGTCGAGGAGATGGAGGAGGTCGGAGATGGGATGGACGACGTGGAGGACGTGGAGGACGTGGAGGACGTGGACGACGTGGACGACGTGGACGACGTGGACGACGTGGGGGACGACGTTCATGAGGTCGTATCAGGAACTGCATGGAAGCGGAGGCTGCGAAGAGTCCAACAGCAGTCCTGGGAGAAGGGAAAGAAGAAGAAGAAGAGCAAGAAACCAAATGTGGTGCAGACTCTTCGAAAGCTCGTCAAGCCACGGGACTCAGATGAGGAACCGGAACATCCGACGAGCCGATATGCTTACCGAGCTCGAAGATTGACACGAGTCGTGTCGATTTTCAAAGAGGCCGCCTAGCGATGCATCATAGCGCGGAATACGCACACCTCGCCGCTGAATGGGAGCAAGCATACCGCGTAATGCTTGGTGAACTGTGCACTGCTACGGAATACCGGCTCAGTGCATTCGATGATGATACACCCGAGTCAGAGCATCTCCGGGGGATGCTGGGCTATTTGCAAAATTTCGTTTTCGCAAAGGTAGGCACGGATGTCGAAAATTGCGATGACTGCGACGTCTTCGTGTGCCATTCGGAAGACATGGAGATGCTCTGCCGCAGAGGCGTGCGTTTCACGTGTTGTGTACTCGTCAAAGACGAGCTATTCAACGACGCCCACATGCATTCGATAGACAGCTACATCCACGACCTTGATACACTGTTCCCGAACAGAGTTGTCGAAATACAGGACAATAACATAGCACACAAGGGAAAGAATGGCCAGCGCAGGAACCCTGAAATGTCGATTAAGGAGGTACGAGCGGTCCGAGAGGAAATGAAGACTATACCCAACGCTGAAGTAGACAGCACTAAGGCGGTGAACCTCCTTAACATGTACGACACAACGGACTGCTCGCTGCCGAGCTTCCTCCATCTACCTCGCTTCAAACTCATGCCAGCCACGAGTCAATCGGCGCCTGGGAAACATGGGCAGAAAGCATTGGCCGACTGCCAACGGTTCAATGTCATGGGCCTCCGTGGCTCTTTTTCACTAGCCCATTGCGATTTATGGAACGGCACCTGGATCCGGACACTCGACGGCGTCAAGATGTGGAATGTTGCTGTCGACACAACGGAGAGCGAGATGGAAGAATGGAGGTCCAGCGAAAGGCAGAGGTACTGGTTGCCGAAGAAACGAGTTGCGATCATGCTTAAGAAGGGCGACACCCTGATCATGCCACCTGGTGTCCTTATTATCCATGCACCGTACACACCTACCGACTGCTTACTCGCGGGCGGCATGTTCTGGGATTTCTACGCCAGAACGCAACTCGCGCCGAACCTCGCGTACATCAACAAGCATAGTGACTGGATTACAACCGAAGATCCACCGCACGATGCAGAGTGGAAGGCCATTATGCGCCGCATGCGGGAGTGTTGCGAGACATGGGACAACGGGCAGACTGCCATGAGAACCGCAGAGCAAAGGAGGGTTGGAGAGCTAGAGAAGTATTGAGCGACGTGTCCTTGACGACAGCGCTCCGGGCTTGAGGTGTGCTGGTCTGACGCTTTTGGCTCGTACAGGAGAGTTTGGTAACGCTGCTCACCAGCGTTCAGACGCTAATTTCCGTGCTTGACTGTTTCTAAGAGTCCAAATCCGTCAGTTCTGGCTGAATATCCAAACGATGCATTCAGTCTTTGGTACCGAGTCTCTGGCTTTGCTGTCACGAATGGTGTTGCTTGCCCTTCCAGGACTTTAGTGACTCCACATCGTTCCTCCATGGCTGCGGCGATACCAGCAAGAAGTGCAGCTGCATCCACATCCTTCTTCTCCTCATACACCGCGTCTCTCATTTCTTCTTCGCAAGTCCACGTCATGCCTTCCCAGGGTTGGAGGTCATAATGCGAGTCATGATCCCGCACGGGAGTATCCGATCAAGAGGGCGGGACCGTGGCTTGTAGACTCTATCTCGCGGAACCCTAGCGAGATACCTCCGCTTTACCTACAACAGGGTCCTAAACCTTGCACTACTTTTATTCGTACTCCGCTATGTCTGTTGTTCCCCTCTAATCGCGAACCTGGCAACACTAAGTACATCCGCGCAAGATCTCCCTTCGCAGTACTACATGCGCCAACGTCGACAGCTCCGTATAAGCGGAATCTGGATTCTCGCGCCCAAGGCAGGTTTGCGTTTGCGATAGGTCTTCTCCATCGATAAAACATAGATTACTGATTAAGCTATAATCACAAGAAGCGTGAGCTGCTGTTCTGTTCGAACGAAGGGTTGCGTAGAAGGGTGTAGTAGGGATTATTGCTTTTCGCGACAGTACCTGTAAGCCTTCGAAGCTCAGCCACGCACGGGCGTTCGGCTGTTATGTGGCGGTGCGTAAGGCTCTCCATCCTCCGGAACAAAAGTCTTAGCAAAGAACATCGCTTTATTTGGCAGTTTTCGCGATGCCATAGTATCGCAATCGTCGATCAGGCCTAAAGACTTCACTGTACAATACGATATAGTACAGTATAGTGTTGTATTAATACTGTAGTCTTTCCAGAAGAATACTAGATCTGCTATACGTCCACAGCATTCTCCTACCCCTTCTTGCGCAGTGGGAATGCAAGCCTCGAAGTGCTTATCTTTTCTACCCTAGCTTCTCGGGAACCATTGTTTGTAGGAGGGCGTACTAAATGCTTGCTTAGGCTTCCGTCTGCTCGGTTATGAATGCAAGAAGCTGTTCAGATACAGTCCGACTCGGGTGACCGACGCACAGCTTGCCTTGCTTTACCCGCACTACATGCTGAAGCACCACTACTCCCTCTACTACCTGCCTATTGGCCCAATACAAACAAGCTAACTCGTGCTGCGACGCCAGCCGGTCGGGATGGTCTTCCGCCAGCACCCCCTCCTTGATCGCCACCACGTGCTCTAGCAGCCTTACCGCCTCCCTCACCTGCCCGTTCGCATCATATGCTATAGCAAGCGAGTGCTGCGACGCCAGTCGGTCGGAATGGTCTTCCGCCAGCACCCCCTCCTTGATCGCCACCACGTGCTCCAGCAGCTTCGCCGCCTCTTTTACCTGCCCGTTCGCTCGATATGCCATAGCGAGCTCGTGCTGCGACGCCAGCCGCGCGGGATGGTCTTCCGCCAGCACTTCCTCCCGGATCGCCACCTCCTGCTCCAGCAGCTTCACCGCCTCCCTCACCTGCCCGTTCGTTCGATATGCGATAGCGAGCACGTGCTGTAATAGCAATCCATCAGCATTATCCTGGGACCAGTCGTTCCAGCAGTTACGTGATTGTTCCAGCTATCGTACCGCCTCTCGTATCCTCCCATCCACTCGCAAGCACCTTCCCACTCGCAAGCATAGTTTACCTCTCTCATAACTGTAATTGCTATAGCAGTCTGTGTTGATCCGCGAGGCATGCGCAAGGTATGCCCGCCATACCTCCCGGTTTTCGTACTTATCCGACGGAAGGACCTCCCCAATATGTTGCAGCACATCGATCTTGACATTAGGCATCATTCTATGATGCTCGGACCAGATACGGACCGCCGTATGAACGAGCCGGTGCATGTCGTACACTCGTCCATCTTCCCTCTTCATAAGGAAAGAATACGAGCATAGTGCGCCGATCGCTCTCGTCATCCGTGCCGCAGGCTGTAGTGACGGCAGGATCGAATGTGGAATGGCTTTCCATTCAATACACGACATGAAGCGGAGTAGGTCAGCTGCATCGGGATGTACTTGTACCAGCTGCGTGAATGAGATTAGCCATGTCGTGGCTACCGCGTTCTTGGACTGTCGATACCGCGTGCTATCCCCCATCTCTTGGCCGAGTGTAAACACTACGTCCTCTTCCGTAGTATGTAGGCTATAAAGATATTCGGTAAGCGAGAGATCGTTGCAGTTAATGTACGCAGCGGCCTGCGTAATCGCTAATGGCAGGTAGTCGAGCTCGTCCAGCAGCTCCGCTGTAGTAGCTTCGTCCTGGACAAGATCTTTCAGGTCCAGCGCCAGTGTTAACATAGACACCGCCTCGGCGCGATCCATCTTCTCCACTCTCACGACGTCGGGCCCTACCAGCCTCTGAGCGACCTGACGGTCGCGCGTGGTGAACACCGTCACACCTAGTCGGCTCTCGGGAAGGAACCGCATCAGGCCGTCTTCTCCCTCACCACCATTAAGGGCGCTCACATCATCTGCGTTATCCACCACGAACAGCTACTTGCCGGCTGCCTCCGTACTTAAGTGCCGTCGAACCAGCTCTTTAACATCTTCTGTCCTGTTAGTCGTGATTGAAAGGCCCAGGCTTCGTGCAATATCTCTGTAGGCCTGTTCAAACGCCTTAGCACTTAAGGCAGGCACCCAGAATACGGAATAATCGGGATGTTTCTGCCGCATCGAGTAGGCATATTAGAGTACGACCGGCGTCTTGCCGATGCCTCCGAGACCGAAGACTGCCACCTTTGAACAGCCCCGGTCGACGAACAGCTTTCGTTCGAGTGCTTCCAGCTCGGTCGTTCGACCCACGAACCGTGCATTCCGAGGCAAGGGCACGTAATGTGACGGGCGTCCGAGACTGGGCTGTCATACGTTAGTCACAGAGTACAAGCTACCAACCCAGTTACCATATAGGATCTTCTTAGTTATGCTGCTACCTCTGTGACAGGTTTGCGGCTGGAGCTACATACTCGCCTGTGCTAGTTCCACCACCCCCTGCCGGTCTACCACGCCGAGCAGCTCTTTGCAGTAGCACGCCGCCGTCGCCGCCGCATACGGCTGCCATTGTTTGTTCTTGTGCGAGTCCGCATAGTCGCACACCCCCCGGATTACCACGCACGGAAAGCTGTTTATTAAGCCCGCCGCCTCCATCTTTGGGAGTAAGTGACTTAGCGGCATATGGGTGCGTTGGATTGGGCGAGGTAGAAGCGTGGGCGTATTAACAATGCTTCAAAATCAAGGGGATGGCTACAGAAGCTGTGGAACGGCAGGGGCGAGCATTTGAGCGGCCTCCTCTTATTCCTCCTCTTCCTCGGACACCTTACTGCACGTAAAACTCAGCATCAAGAACTGTGCTGAGCCTCTTGACGGAAGCATACAGGGAGCCGCGAAAGTCCGGGCATACAATCAAGGGCTAAAGCGCCTTTACAGTTACGCCTCCGCCCACCGTGAAGGAAGTCGTCAGTTTCCGCGCGCGTATTCAGTACGCCACCTTCTGACAGCAATCCACAGGGCGTCCTATCGTTTCGATAACGGCATACCTTATCATCCGAATTTTCGACGTTCTCGCCCTATATGCCGCCTCTCCCATAGTGACAGGTTTCATAAGATTCTCACCAATTAGCTGTATCGCAAAGAAACAAAGAACAGGCTACGCACTGCACCTAGAACCAATGAACACAACGCCGTGGCGAGCGTGAGGAGATTTTGAGAAGTCTACTCCGCAAACCGACCACAATAGGCCGGCACATCGACGACGAGGTCAAGCGGCAACGGTGTCCTATCTGTGCGCAAGGGTATACGGCACTCGGTTCGCATCTTTACCTCTCAAGGGGGGCTGCGAGAAGGAAACGGCACAAGAATACAGCAAGCACCGCATCCCTTTGCGCGACTACCGGGTCAAACGGCAGAACGACATGCTGGAATTTGCGCATCGAGCTGGGACCCCCGCTCTCCTATGCATGTGTATCTCCCGATGTTCCTTTACTTCACTTCCACAAGCGGAAACGGCACTGCTCTCCTCGTCAGGTTGGCGAAGGGGGTGAGGTAAGCCGCCATCGATGGCTGCACAGAAGTCTAAGTGGCTTCTGCCTGGCAAGCGATCATAAGGAGCATAGTGTATGCTGCATCCCCTACGTACCACCCAAGTCAATGACAGGTAGCTCAGCCATATGCGTCTTCGCGCTCCCATACGGCACCAACCTGACCTCCCGCGCCGCGAACACGCACTTCTTCGCATCGCCGGTAGGCGGATACCCCGGCACACTGCCCAAGAAAAGCGGCCACTCGATCTCGCACGCCTGCGCCGTCATATACCCTGGCGCCACGCCGGATGCGAAAATTGGATTCACCAGCTCATACGACGCCGATACGTCTTCCGGACTGTGGTAGGTCAGGGTTGAGGGATCGATGGCGTAATTCCATGCCGATATGTTGTGGTATTCCCAGTCCCTGCTTTCCGGTGGGGCGTAGCTAGCGTTGAAGTAAGTGCTGGGGTCATTGAAGGGTTTGGGTAGGGTGGAGGTATTGGTGTTGGAGATATCGAGGGCGTAGAGGAGAGCGCCTTTATACACGGCTACGGTGTCGTTTTCGCGGGACTCAGTGCGAATGCTGCTGCTCGCCAAATAAGAGACGGTGGCGGTGCCGCGCGGTATGCTAAGCTTTTGCAAGCCGGTCGACGGATCGGGCGACAGAGGCCGAGAGCTGTCATTGCCTACCGACAGGCTGGAGCTTGAGCCCGCCCATGCCGGGACGCGGACGTAGAAGTCGAAGGGTGCGGTGGCGGTGATGGTGTAGCTCAATTGTTCTAGGAACGGGTAGGCTGTCGTGGCGGTTACTGTGACCTTGCCGCCGGATAAAGTGGCTTGGGCCGATCCGGGACTGAGGAGTACGTGAGCTAGGCCGTTGTCGCCGACTTGCACAAAGCTATTCGATAGGAACTTCGGCCATCTGCCCATCGTTGAGTGTAGCAGTCAGCAGGAATTTCGAAGCCTAGGGTTCCGCACACGTACCCTTGCGGATGATTGACGGTGCAGCATGGGTAATTCCTGTCGAGACCAAGATCAGTTGCTGGTCTTCTCCTTTTAACGCGAAAGTAATGGTCACTTACGGCTCTAGCCCAAACGTCTGACCCCAGCTATTCGTGTTGTAAAACGGCGTCTCACTGAGATTCTGCGCATACGGCTGATTCGGCTCCGCCATGTACTGCCGTCCCCACCAGTCCGGCGTAAGCATAGCCGGCAAACTATTGAACGCCGCCAGCTCCGCTCTGTCAGCATACTCGTTCGTCCCCAGCGCCTGGTATAAGTACGAAAGCGAGTATATCGTCTCCACACTCGTACACAGCTCACTCCCCGAGTACGGCGCCAATCCAACCAAGCGTTCGTCCGCAAGCACAGTGCCTGACGACGCGCCGTGATACTGCATCGTCCAGTTCACGCCATCTTGTGCGGTTTGGATGAGGCTGTCGTTGTGGGTGAAGCGGCGGACGACGGCGGGGGCTTTGAGGCCTTGCCCTACATTAACGCCGTGCTCGTACGGATAATTGATGGTTGTGAGGTTTAAGGGAAGGGTGTTGAGGTCCTTGTTCATGCCTTGGCCGAAATACGCTGCTTTGTTGTACCAGTCTTCCCAGTTTAGGCCTTCGTCGTGGAGATACTTCATGTTGTCCAGTAGCACCTGGCTTTGATTGCCTGGATGATATTCATAGAGCCACTGCAGCGTGATGATCATATCCTGGGAACGTACCTGACCAGCAGTGTCAGTCTCTTGGCTGATCTCAGAGGGACAAAGCTTCGAGGGTGACGACCTACCCTGCCCCAAGAATCATCGTCCGCGGAGAGCTTGTCACCTTCGTGGTAGAGATACCCGGTATAGTTCTGAGCTAACATGTCATGCATGAGCTGCGTAAACCTATGCAACGAATCGACGATTGGTTCCGTCCAAGTACTGTTCGCTTCAGCAAGCTGTATCAGACCCAAACACAGTGGATACCGAGCCCAGAAATTCCGCGCCGTGCCCGTCTCGGGGCCAATCCACCCATCGTCTCCCTGACGATTCAGTACGATCTGCACTGACGAATGCACCTGGTCTTTCAATCGCGCATCGTCGAGACTGTACGCCAGGGGCACCAGTCCATTCAACCAGTACGGAAAGCCTTCGTTGAGGGAGGAGTACTCTTCTTCGCCGCCAAGCCAGCTGGAGTGGGCCACGTAGGCGTAGAAGTCGTGTTCGTGGCCGGCGAGGCCATCGCTCATGAGTTGCAGCTGGTCCTTGAGCCAACCGGCTGGCTTGATTGAGCTTAAGGGAAGGGGTTTGAAGACGAGAGGCACCAACGTGTCGTTGCTCTGTGCAGCGACAAGTGAGAATGCCGCTATAGCGGTCGTTAAGAGGAGACTAGTCGGCTGCATGCTGCGAATTGTAAAGTGTAGTGTAAAAACGATGGGTACTCTCTCTACTTCTGCGACCTCTATAACTCTTGTCAGCTCATAATGCCGATATATCCATCTGTTGTGCCTTCGTTCCATCCTACGCGGGGTCAGGTGCTGAGGGGAGCGACTAACTGCGCTTCCCGACCAGATCGGCGGTACCTGGTGGAGGAGCAGATGTGGACACCCGACATCAGGCTTCCTGCAGCGTCATAAAGGAAGAGCTATGCACTTGAACTATCCCTGCGAGACATAAGACAAACCTTGCATAACAATCCGCATACTGCTCTACTAGCTATTACCAAACCTTTGCGGTTATTCCCGCTATCTACTAACGATCTTTATACCTCGTCTAGGCCTATACTCAACTATAAAGATTCTATTACCTACGATGTTATAGTATAGTCTAGTATAATTCGAGAATAGGAATATTCGCCTGGGCTATATAACTCTATCTTATAATAAATAACCTCTGCGATTAAGTAAGCGTTAGACATTAGACTATAGGCTTTGTCTTAACGTACTTACCGGGGAAACGAGCCACCCGGGGAAGCGAGCCACCAAACTTCAACCCACCAACTTTGCAACGCGTTCATACTACAATGAACGTGAATGAACGTGTCAAACACGCGTTGTCTGAAGCAGATATACAAGCTGCTATTGCTGCACTTTCTGCAGGCCAGTACAGCTCAATCCGCAAGTGTGCAACAGGTCTTTCTGTTCCATACCAGACTTTGCAACATCGCCTCCCTAGACGCCTTTCACGCTCTACCTCCCACGAAGCAATGCAAATCCTCTCAAAGCCTGAAGAAAGGACTCTAGTACGATGGATCTCACAACCTACAAAGACTGGTTTCCCTGCTTCACCAGCCCTTGTTTTACAAATGGCTGAGGAAATCCAACACTCCCGCTTCCAGCTTTCAAGGACACCACCTTCTTACGCAAAACCAATAGGCAAGAACTGGCTTGACCGCTTTCGCAACCGTCATCCTGAGATCAAAGGCATTTGGGCTCGACAGATTGAGAGTTCAAGACACAAAGCAATGAGTGTTGAGGCTACAAGGACATGGTTTGAAGCTGTAGAAGAGCTGTGCATCCAGCATCAATACCCTCCAGAACGCATTTACAACATGGATGAGTCAGGCTTTGCTGTTGGGCAAAGTCAGACATCAAGAGTACTGGTCAATGTTCGAGAGAAATCAAGCTGGAAGGTTGTAGCAGGCAGGCAAGAGTGGATAACTGCAATTGAGTGTGTGAGTGCTGATGGGAAGGCTGTACCACCACTCATCAATTTCAAGGCCAAAAACACCAACACCAACTGGATACCACCACAAACACCTTGAACTGGCACTTCTCAACAAGCAACAGTGGCTGGACATCTGATAGCCATGCACATGAGTGGCTCATTACTGTTTTTGAGCCTTCAACAAGGCCAGAGGACCATCATCTCACAGACTTCTTATTATGGATGGCCATGGAAGCCACATTACAGCAAATGTGATCAGCCATTGCATGCAGAATGCAATTGACTTGCTTATTCTTCCACCTCATACATCACATGTGCTCCAGCCACTTGATGTGAGCATCTTTGCACCTCTGAAGAGGGCCTTGGCTGCAGAGACTGATGCAGCTGCAAGGCTTGATTCTGGAAGAATACCAAGGGTTGAATGGACTGCCATGTACATCAGAGCAAGAGAGAAGGCTCTGACAGCAGCCAATATTGTTAGTGGCTGGAAAGCAACTGGGTTGTGCCCACTAAGTGCAATTACAGTCCTGGACAAGCTTGCTCCAACACTGACCCCCAACCCTTCCAACCTGCAAACACCTAGTCAAACATCATTTCTTGACCTTGCTCTTCTGCACAGCTCTCCACCAGATGGTACAGAACTACGACAAGCAAGCAGAGTGTTCGACTCTCAGATTTGCAACATTGAGGGCATTGCATCTCCAGCTAAGCGATTTTCAAAGAGGATGACCCAGGCACTTGAGAGCACCCAAAGTGAGCTTGCTACTCTTCGGAAGCGTGTGGCTGAACAAGAGCAGCTACTCCATACCCGAAAGGTTCAAAAATCAGGCAAGCGAGTTGTATTGAAAGGGAAGTTTGTGTTCAGTACTCAGGAAGTCCTTGAAGTTGCAAGGCAGGCTGAGGAGGAGATTTTGAGGAAAAAGTCGGAAAAGTCAGTTAGACGACCATTAACATGCGTGCAAATTCCTAGGACAAAGGAGAATGCACTTGACTATGTATATCTTGAGTCTGAGCCTGATAGCGATAGTTCTGTTGAAGATGTAGATGAATGAAGTTGGTGGGTTGAAGTTTAGTGGCTCGCTTCCCCGGGTGGCTCGCTTCCCCGGGAAGTACGTTAAGAGAAAAGCCTCAAGTTCACCCAAACAGAATATCAAGCGCAATGGCAATGCTATAGGTAGTAGGGAGCCCTTAGGTGTCGCATTACTACCCTACCCGTTACTACGCGCCGCGGCCGCAACGTCACACTTCCAAGTAGATATAAGTAGCACAAGTTGTTTGCATAGGCCTGTTTACTACTACACCACATAATCTCGTGATAATACCTGTTGTGGGTAGCTCTACAGCCTTATCTTTAGATGGGGTGATATGGTGTTTGGCGCGCATTAGCCGGCGTGGAGTATGTAACAGAGGAAGACGCTCTCGGTGCTATAGGCGAGCTGCTCAATTTTGTCGACGAGGGCAAGGTGAGACACGTAGGTATATCGAGCTATCGCATCGAGCTTTTCTCCCCTTTGGCCAGAGCCGCACGTGAACGGTATGGAAGACCGTTAGATACTGTCCAAAATTGGGGCCAGACGAACCTGCAGAACGGCAGGCTGGAGTCAGATGGCCTAAAGGCGCTCAAAGCTGCCGGAGTCATGTGCGTGTTGAACGCCAGCCCTCTGTACATCGGCTTTCTTCGTGCGGAGGGTGTCCCTGTGGGAAAGATGGGAGACTTTCATCCGGCGCCGGAAGGGCTTCGACAGGCTTGTAGAGATGTTGCGGGCTATGTGAAGGACCAGAAGGAAAACCTGGCCGCCGTTGCCTTACGATATGCGCTATGGCGCGCCGAAGTCAATAGCAACGAGCCGTTTCGGTTATGCACTATCACAGGAATAAGCACCATCTCAGATCTAACGGAGAACGTTGGCACGGCACACAAGCTTCTGAAGCCAGCAGAAGCAACCCCGACCAGTCTCGCCAGCGCTACGCGGAACAACGGACAAGTCGACAAGGATCGACCAGTGTTCGAAAAGGCGCAGAAAATGTTCGGCCAGTGGATGGGCTATAGTTTCACTTCACCCGACCGAAGGTGGAGCACTGAGCTCAAACACATGCTGCAGGAGTCTGAGCTGTGACACCTTGTTCAGCAGCCTGCTGCACTTAGTATACCTGATGCATGGGCTCGCCGTACTTTGCCAGCCTTGCTTCAGGCCTTTGTACGCTACCAGACCTGTACTAGAAGTTAATGACAGAGCAGAGCGAGCTCATGTGGAACATGATCATTCAGCTAGCATCTATCAATACCGAGCGACCGTAGCATCTACTCGCTCCAGGCTTTTGCACCACGCCGAACGATAGCCGTTGCGTCATCGTCAAATCCCCAGCATCATACGGCCAGCCATGCGCAAGCACGCAATATCGCCAACCCATGCAAAAGCGCACCTACTGGCAATCCATCGTACCCGAGCATCAGTGACCGTAGTATCATCGCACACCCGCCGCACCTTCGCAGGCTTCTCGTTCGGGTCCTTCTTCGTGAGCGCAAGCTCGGCTTGCTTGATCGCTGCATCTTTGGTAGGTGCGCCGGTAGGCTGCTTGGTCTGCACGTTGAGCGGCTTAACCTGCTGAGTCGCGGGCTGTGTCTTGCTGTGCTGGCTGCCGGAAGGTTTGCGAGTGAGTGGTTGCTGCCTGTCGATCTTATGATTGCGTCTGTCCGTTGAGCTGCGGCGCTGCGGGAGGCTTGACCGCGCCGTAGGACGAGCCGTTGGTGGCAGGCTGCTTAGGCGGAGACGCTTTTGTACCGTTCTGTCCTGGTGGCGCCGGCGCGGGCCGCGAAGCTTGTAGGTTCCGGATGGGTATTGCACTACCTGATTGCCCGTTGTTGCTGCCGGTCGGCGCTGGAGGTGCTGGTCTTTGTGCGTTATACCTGCCGTTCGACGGACTCGGACTGACATCTCGCGGCTCTCCGCCGTACCCGCCCATTTCTTGCTTGGCAATCGGTGTCCGCTGCTTCGGTGTGTTTTCATTGTACTGCCGATCTTCCTGTCCCTGCCGCCTCCGACGTTCTTGCTCCTTTTCAGCTCGCCGCCGGTCGATATCCGCCTTTCTCCGCTGCTCCTCCTGCTTCCTTCTTCGCTCTTCTTCGTCACTTTGGGTGCGCTGCGGAGGCGTGGTGTCCGCGCGCTTCGGCGCAGCAAATCGCTCGGCCGATTGAACCCGTGGAAAAGCGCTAGAAGGCGTTCCGCTTGCGCCTCTGGCACCCTGGTAGCTATCCATGCGCTCCACGCCTGGCGGCTGCGGGCTTGGTGGCGCGACGCTGTTTCTTGCGGAGTACCAAGCTGCTTCTCGCAACCACTGTCCACAGGCGGTGTAGGAGTAAGCGAGGAGTACATCTTCGGGTCGTCTGCGCGCACGGCCAGCTTGTCGGTGTAGAACTGCAGCACTCCATGACGGCCTGAGGGGTCTTAGCCATATCATTCTCAGTAAGTGCTGAGCCCTTCAGTAAACGCTCCCTTTCCACAGGCAGGCCCACAAAGCCGCCCGTAACTGGGTCGAAGCCGACATGCACGCGGTGAGAAAATCCAGTGGGATGTGACACGCCGCCCATACTCGGACACCGGTCGTAGATGCTGTCCAACCAGCCGTACACGTCATTGTCCGTTTCGAAATTCAGTATCCAGAGCTTGCCACCCTATTTCGTAAGCTCCAAACTGTATGGGTAGTTGTCGGAGCGCGTAATGTTCGCAACGTCTCGGAGCAGTATCACGTTCGAAGTTTTGCTGCTGGAGTTGTTCTTCAGGAAGTCTAATTGTTTCTCTCGCAGTACCAAGAAGCGTTCGTCCCAGAAAGGCTTCAGAAAGCCATCTCCCTCTTCTTTGACCTTCGCCCAGCCATCCTTCACTACAGTGAGCTCGCTGCCGGCATCAGTGCCTACGCGATGCAAAGAGCCGCTCGATGGAGAGTTCAGGGCGTTCGTCTGGAGGTGCATGAGGTTTGGATTGCCCAGGTGTCTGGAGTTTTGCCGACGCTTCGGGATTGCCCCGCGTCTGCCGATTCGTCACTCTTGTGACACAAACTCCCGCGATCCAGATGAGGCTGGATCAAGCTTGGGCGGTGTTTCACATCCATTGCAACTTTGGCGCCTCGCGGTCTTCTGTGGTAATCTGCAACACGTCAAATCTCACTGCTGCTCATAACCAAACGTCTTCCCCTCCTGCTCTGTTGTCCTGCTGCTCAGTGGCAGGTCAGTAGAGCAACAGAGCGACTGAGCACTCTGCATGCGGAAGGTTCCGCTGCAGCGCAGTCGTGATTAGTTGGTTCTCGCTGTTCCGAAAGCATGTTCGTAACACCATCCCCCCTCCAGACTAGCTCGTCCCTGAGCTACTAAATCCTCGTAGTCCCGCTATTTCTATTATATAAGCACCAAAACTATCAAGCACCGAAAGACGAGTCAAGGACGATCATTCCAATCTGGCTTCAGCAATATTTACGGTGCCTGGTCCCTTGCAGCGTCGGTTGCTGTTGGGTAGTGAACGCGCGGTAGCACTGCACCTCTACGCTCCTCAGAGGCCAGGCCGTTTGCATCCCAGACCGAATCTCCTTAACACTTCATCAACGACCCCCATAGTTGACGTTTAGACGTTGACCCTCTGCTCCACCTTCCAATCACCTGGCATACATCTTCCACACCCATTGAACCCTCTTACATCACCTCTTGATGCTCCGGCAAAAGCCATAGCGCCACTCTTTGAGGATGGACGTGAAGTAGCTGCCACGCACAGTTGTGCGTGCATGTCATAGTCCAGGGGTCACTGCCCCTTCGAAAGCGGCTGCAAATACCCATTATCAGGCCTAGGAAACCATCCGCGCAATGCACCGGATTTTTCAACTGTAGTTACTTGATGCGTCATGCAGTGGATATTGTCCCAGAGTGCAATTGGTGGCACGGGCTTGCTTGATGGCTGAACAACTGAGTAGCGCAATATGCGCTGATAGTTAGCGTGAATAGATATGATGGCAACAGCGAACGGCAACAGTTGGCAGATCGCTGGTCTCACATGCAGATAAGGTTGCAAATGGAGGACGTAACCCACCCTTATATTGTTGTGATGCACAATCGACCACTCGCGATTGTGCTGTCATCATAGACGTTCAGCTTAAGCTCTTTTGCCACCGCTGTGTTTCGGGCGGCAGCGCCTGCCTGTGGTCCGTCTCCTCCTACAACGGTTGAACAATCGAGCTCCTCTCCCTTGCAGATCCAAGCCGGCGAGTAGCGAGCCGTTCTCACACCCGCTATTCTCAATTTGCAGTTGCGAAGACGGCTCGACTTCCGCTTGGTCGTACAGAGATCGTGCCAGTCTCGTTGACTGTGGCAATAAGTAAGTTGCAGGCGGAATGGGCGCAACAACATTGAGCGGCTGTATGGCTCAAGCGGTGCGCCAGCCACAACGCGGGTAGATCAGTCATGGCGGGATGGTGGTGGGCGGCAGGTTAGCACCTGTAAAATGTCATCAGATTTGACGCCACCATCACTGCCACCTGGTATCAATGGCGTTCCACCAGCAGCTGGAAGTGTGTTCCGTGGACCGCCGCCTTTCTCATTACCGACGCCAACGTCCTCCTTTACCCAGCATGCAGACTTCCTTCTCAGCTTTGGCGAACCGTTGCATCCGGAGCTGGACGAAGCTATCGCACAGGTGATGCAGTTCAGGTGTCTTCTGAGCTTGCTCGAGCCCGAGAGCGGTATCCTCAAACAAATGTGACGTTCAACACAGCTCTTCAATGTGCTATCAAGTACGCGAGACCTGAAGTTGTGTCGTGCCTACTTTCGAGCGGCGTGCCTGCCACCGAGCGTGGTTTATAGGCGGCTGCTGCAATGGGCAACATACCTATTGTCGCCTGCCTAGTAGAGCATTTGGCTTGGTCTATCAACACCGTGGCTAGCAATTGCCACACTATCCTCTCGTTAGTAAGCTCTCCAACTCTTATCTGTATGAGGCTGACATGATTGCAACAAGGCTCGCAGTGCCTCATGAACAGCTAGTTTCTTGGCTGCTGTCGAAAGACGCAGACGCAAATCTTCAAGATGCCTGGTCTGAGACGCCCTTGTCGCGCGTGCAGTCGAATTCGGATCTCTGAACGTGATCAGTCGTCTTTTGGACGCTGGAGCCGACGTCTCAAAGGGAGCACCCGTTCACATGTCCTTACGCAGAAAGGATAACTCGGCAAGCCTCGAGCTGATGGAGAAGCTTCTGGTGCTCGGTGCGCCAGTTGACAAATATCAGGGCGAGGATTCGTCGGCGTGGAAAGAAGTCGGATTCCCTCGTGGTACCGCATTGCATAGCGCGAGTAGTAGGGGAAATACTCGCGCGGTTCAACTATTGCTTACGCATGGGGCCGACCCTTTACGCAGTAAGAAGCTTGGAGCCTCCGAGATACTGGACTCTTCTCCATACGAGGAAGCACGATATCGGGGTCACGCGGAAGTTATGTCTGTGCTTCAGAAGCATATCCGCAGTAACGACAGCTCTCACAGATACAGATTGTAAGCCCTCCAAAGATACAACCTGCTTTCAAAGCTTTTGTAGCACCTGATATCAAAGTGGCCGCGAAAGATGCATCCTTCAATACCTGACCCTACTGGAAGGGCAGATCTAAAGAGACTGGAGGCGTGCTCGAGCACACATCGATGGTCTGGGAGCAAGTAATGGCGCCGAAGGAGGTTGAGCGCGAACCTCGTACCGCTCGTCTCATATATCCAGGACACAGAGCTCTCCAGTAGTAGACCTTATGCTTGAGCTGCCTAGTCTGAGCTCTGAGGTACCTGATCATCAAGGCTTCCAAGCAGCACATAACCTCCCTCATAACGAATTCACCATATCCAATCGTATGCGATGCGCCTCAACGTAGACAGCCTCATCCGCAATTTGCTTCAATACAAGCGACTTCATCACCTAGTTGGCCACCCAAGCGCGGGAGGTGAAGTTGTACTTCAACCAGCTACTCCTTTCATTGCGACCCACGGATAAGATATCATAGATCCCAGAAAGGCGAGCATACTCTGGGACCAAACCTCCTCCAGCGAAGAAATGAATCCAGGTCTGCTGTGCTTCGTAATAGGCCAAGTAATTGCGGTGCGCCGCAGGCACTACGGATTGAGGTGCTTGTCGTCTGGGCAAGGGCCTTGGGAATTGGACGCTCTGGATCAGCTGTTGTTCCAGATAGAAGGACGTCACTCCAAAGCCCGATAGCTGTACACACGCGCGCACTTCATCGTGGCGGTTGGGACCACGGTGCTGCGTGTGATAGGTGTGCCCATTAGGCAAGCCAAGAGCGGCGAAGCGCTGGGCTGCATACGCCCTCAAGTCGTTTGTGATTTCTTCGAAGTCGCTATGTAGATACCCCAAGCCGTTGCCTGTGTTGGAAAATGCGCTCGGTTGGTAAGGTACTGTTGCTCGACTTGAGCGAGAAGATTACGAAAATATTGTTCAGCGCTGAACTGTCCTTGTCTGGCATTCGGATCACCAGGTGAGATGTGGGCTATAATGGCGGCAGTGCGACCTAGAACCACCACGCCGGAACGAGCACCTAGCTTCCGGGTTGCAATGGCACCTGACTGACCTTCAGTTGGGATCAGAGTGCGGGTATTGTTCATGGGAACTTCGAGGAAGCCGGATTGTCCATGTCTAGCACTGGCAAAGATGGTGTCGTATAACGAAGAGTTCATGACAGCTACCAAGAGTCGAAGCGGGTGGTAGGCCGTCAAGGGTGCATAACCGCTATCGATTATATCGGGCCCCTTGGAGTTGCCCTTCCTCCGTCGATCATCCTCCAGGCGGCGTTCACAGACACTGCTTGGGGAGGAGCTGTCGAACTGGCGGATCTATACAACGATTAGCGGTTGGACGAGCGACTCGCAAGCCTACGAGTGGCTACCTACGGTACGCGATCCCGACATTCAATGGGGAGACGGAGGACGCTGGCTCCTTGACCTTGACTGCCAACAGTTCCCATCTTACTAGCCGTTCCATCGCTATTGCTTACGGTGATCTATCGACCTCGATCTGCTCTTCCACGGCATTCACACTATCGATTACAAGACTCGCAAGACTGGCTCGTGCATTCACGCTTGGATGAGTCTCCACGGAGACGAAGGATGCTCTCCATGGAGCAGACGCCGACGGGTCACCATTTACCAACCAGTATCGACATCATTATTAGCGACCAGAAATAAACAATTGGAACGCTGTTGGGCGCGACAGCCCTGAGAAAGGTTCAAAGTTTGCGTCAGCGCATGTTCAACCTGCCAGCCCCGCCAACCCTGCAGTTCCTGCGCCTTCTCTGGCCGACAATTCCCCGGTTCAGGTATCAGGGGAGAAAGGTAAACACTCGGGGAGACGCGTCGCCAACGTTCTTGGCCGCAATCCCGAGGCAGCGGGGACCACCATGTTTCAGAGTAGCCTACGCAGAGACCTTAAGCCCCCACGAACGCATTTCAGCCGTAAACCCCCGGAGCCAGGTCTCCCCCTCGTCCGCCTATGGTACTTCACTTGAGTTAGTAGGAGAGAAAAGGGCCTTTACCCATTAAAGCTTTGGCCTGATATCTCCGGAACAGGCTTAGCTACAGCTTCGAGCACTGTTTCTGCAAGGGACGCACTGGTTGGAGCTAAAGCGAGGACGATCAGGAAGGCCGTAAATTGGACCCCGGGCTGTGCCCATGAATCTGACGCTAGACAGAAGTAGCTTAGCTGCTCGATGCTCACAGAAGTTCAGAGCACTAAACTGTTCGCGGTCAGACCTCGATGAACAGGTAGGATTCGGGAACCTCTTGCGCCAGAATGCGCAGGCGTAATCCTTGCTTTTGCATTGCGCGAACCGAGAGCAGCGAAACACTGGAGTCGCGTACTGTCGCGCTCATACAGAACCTTTGCCAACGTCTCGACTGGCTGAACGTAGATCGGATCCGCGCCCAAGTCGATGATGAGGCGGAACGCACCACTGTCATAGGAGTTTCTGAGGCACAAGACTATACGCTTGCCAGCCTTACCTCATCCGATGAGGCCAACTCTATAGCGGATCTAGCCCGGCATCTCATCCACATGACGGACCTCCTGATAGACAATCAGAATGCTGTGTCAGGACCAGCCAGAACATATACGCATTGCGCAAATGAAAGCTCGGATCAACGCTATCGCTCCCCCCCGCCATCGACCTTGGGTCTAGTAGGAGGACCGAGGCTATAGCAAGATACCCTGCCAACTCCACGGCACACCCGGTTGGCCAGGCTTATCCTTCCGCCATGCTCGACGCCTTGAACATGTCAGGCGGCAGTCGACCGTGGAAGGTCAGCTGAAGACGTGATGACCCGTCTGTACGTTCAGTGAGGGATTCCAAGTAAGGCTTCGGCGGCAGGCACGGAGGACATTTAGGGTCGGCATGCCCGCTCCTGACTGAAGCAGTGCACCTGTGGGTGGCCGAGCCCCTTGGAGCACCAACGACTGACTCACAGCACCTGCAGTCTCTCGCGACAGGACGGGCCTTCGGTTCCAAACGACTGTTCTGCATACTCGAAGCATTACCACAGATTCGACCGCTCCGTCGTGAATTGGGGCACATGCCATACTATCCTCCTGTTGCTAACTGGTTCCACCGTCGCGTGATTCTTGCGCCAAATCGGACAGGATTCTCAGACGCTACGCCGAGGTGAGTGTCACTTGTATCCTCTGCCTCTCCATCACCAGCTTTGAGGTCATCCTTATCCGTTTCGATAAGGCTATGCTAGGTGCGGTTACCCTAAGTTGCACCATTGGTCGTACGGGTCCCCTGAAGCTTTGCCGGACTAGAGAACAAAGACGGCTCGCTCTATCAATCATTACTGAAGGAGGGGCCGGTGCTCTCGCATCTCCTAGCTAAGGACTCCTCCAGCCAGCGTAAGTCGATTCATCGCTGAGGGTATTGGGAGTCGGAAGGTAACTCAGCACCCGGGTAAGTGTTCACATCTAGGGGGCCGATCAAGTACACATGGATTGACGGACCCGAGAGGCACGCATCAAATGAGGTCCACCAGACTAAAGGTTGCTAATAAGATCTATCTAGGGTGGCTTCCCACTGGGGCTCAATGAGCGGGAGCAGAGGTTCAAATCGCCTTCGGAAATGGTCAGCCCTGACGATGTCTCGTCGAAGGGAAGGAGAAGGCCGAAATGGCTTCGAGAACGGACCTTTTGCTTGTGGATTGGTCACCGCACACAATGATTTGCGGGAGATCGGTGTGTCGAGTGAGTCCAAGGGAGCAGAGATTGTACTTGATATCAAGTAGATCGCGATGGTCTTGCGACTGCAGCTCTACGGCTATTCGAGACTCGCTTCGCATAAATGCTCAATGGCTGGTCAGAGATTCGCTCTGTCTACCAATCCTTTCCAAGGACAAGAGGGAAGGCTTTCATGTGATTGGGGGCTGAAACGGCAGGCATCGTGTAGAAGATATACTACAATCGCCGGAGCACGACAACCAGTAACGTTAAGACGTCCACCAGTAGACTGTACGGTACCGTCTCGCTAACATCCTATACGCCGACGGTGCTCAACTTGTCCAGTGCGCTCCCCTTGTAGTAGCCGATAAGATTCAACCTCGTATCAAGATCGCCTTAGCTTCAGAGAGGCCCCTGATCTCTCTGCCAAGCTGGGCCCTCTGCCTCTTCACCTTCGGCGCTTCTCCGGCGATATGCTCAACCTCATCCGGGGTGAGAGCGCTCACAAAGGTTGGCGAGAAGAGGTTCAGAGGTGTATCAGGACCGCTAAGGAGGAAGTAGTCGGTCGCTTGCTTGAGCACGTTGTCTTTGAAGCGCTCGAGCGTCACCTCGTAGTAGGCCCGCACAATGTCGTGAATGTCCTTGACAATGTGATCCGCATTGCTCATGGGGTGCGTCTGCACAGCATCCTGGAGTCGGACTACAGTCCCATGTTTGCAATCACTGAAAGAAACATTGCTCATTGCTTCAAGCATCCTCCTCTGGCGACTAAGAAATTGTCAGCACGCAGCAGACAGCATTCACAGTGCAACACGCATACCATTCGTCAAGATGCTCGCTAAAGTAATGGTTCATTGTCAAGGGCATGCCACCTCTCTCAACTTCGAGTATGAAGCGCACCTGGTCGAGTGCTGTTCTGTAACGTTGCGTAAGCTTTTCCGTCATGGCGTTGACTAACGCGGACATCACGTCTGCATTGTGGCAGACCGCGCTGAAGGCAGCTGAGATGAATAGATGGAGTAGCACCACCACATCGCTGATATATCCCAGGCTGATACTAGTCCATTTTGATGACTGCCTTTTCATCGTGGTGGCAAGAATGTGACCGCCGAAGGTGCCCATTTCGAAGCCTCTGCTGGTGTCGTACACTTGACGTAGCCATGTCTCGATATGCTCGCTACTGCTGCTCGATAATTGCTCCGATGGATGAAGGAGGTCGTCGATCTCTAAAGGCGCATCGTGGAGCTTTCTCACGTCAATTTTTGGCTCGATGATCTGAATGGCCGTGGCTTGCTCTTGAGGATCTCCAACCACTGTAGGTTCGAGTATGAGGCCTGGATCTTCCGGGCCCGAGAAGGCGAACTCCTGACCATACTGGCCTATGTCATCAGAGAACGATGTGAATCGAGCAGCAATAGCAGGGGCCATCCGAAGAGAGGGATCCTTATCGAATGCCCTGTCTGCCCCGTACTTCGCGTCCAAGGACAGGCTGACCAGTCGCTGAAAACGAGATGCGAGGTCTGTTAGATACATGCCTTGGAGATGTGGGGAACTCCGCTCTGGGCCCATATCACCGAGAGACACCTGTGCAGCTTTGAGCTTTTTCTCGATCTCCTGCTTCACCTTTGCGGTGTCAGCTTGGTTCAAATTGGGAATGGTTGTCTACACTCACCCTGGGGAATTCCCGTCTTACTAAGGACGACAGAACGTCTTTGAGACGGCTGCGGAGCGACTTGATTCCAACTTGATCTTCTGCAATATCATTCCACGGCGACTTGGTCCGGAAGAAGTTGAGTTCTAGCTCGTGTCGATTTATACTAGGGTCCGAAATTTGCTGCTGGCCTGGGTTGCGGACGACATGCCAACCAAGTTTCATTGGTCGAGTACGGCCCTCGATCAAATCAACCACTCGCGGCTCAGTGCCAGGGTCGACGAGGTCGGGTTTGGTCAGAACTCCTAAAGTTCGATCGCCTGCGGGATCTAATTCGGCAGCAAAGTCAATGATCTCTTGGGTTGCAATGTCGACATTGGCGGGTATAACAGTCAACATGACCGAACGTGGATTTTCCGTGTATCCCAGAACCATACCCTTCGCCAGCGCAACATCGCTTCTTGTCGCCAGCCCAGGAGTAGGGATCCGGAAAATCCCTGGTACATCTATCACGCTCAGATCTTCCTGCTGTGGTCCTGCTATTTCGAGGCGAAGTACATGGCTTGAGAATATCTGCTTTGACCCTGAAGCTGCGTCGGATGAGTCTAAACCCATAATTTGGTGGACCTGGCAGCAAGTCAGTCAAACCCAGCAATCGCGCCCGACCCACGTGCCTCTCTCATAATGTTGGCAAAGGCGTCTCCATCAAGACTTTGGAGACCCTATTTGCTCCACGCTTCCATCTCCGCCCGCTGCTCTTGCGTAGAACCTTGATCCGCAATG
Source organism: Friedmanniomyces endolithicus (assembly GCA_030411845.1). Taxonomy (NCBI): domain Eukaryota; kingdom Fungi; phylum Ascomycota; class Dothideomycetes; order Mycosphaerellales; family Teratosphaeriaceae; genus Friedmanniomyces; species Friedmanniomyces endolithicus. The sequence continues at coordinate 97,803 of JASUXV010000042.1, forward strand.
ATGGAGACGGTAATGCGTTCCTCTTTTGGATCTCTTAGATACGATTTGAGTCGCGAAACGAGTACACAAGCCGCTGTCTCGGGGGAACGCCATCTCGACAAGATCTTCCAGGACGCTGCTCTTGCCCGAATATTGGTCTCCCACGACTACGATCTGTGGAAGGTCCACGTGCTCTCCTACACCACAAGCGAAGAGTCGGTCGATCCTTTCCAGCATGAGCGGGTCGCCCAAACCGTGAAGCTCCATCCTCAGCCTGTGGCGGTGTCGCGAGTGTGCATGGGGATGCGAGAGCAAGATGAAGGGACCAGGTCTGAGTTCCTGATGTGCAATGCGAGAGGATCACTTAACACATATAAGCCAAGCCTGCTCGAGTTCGACTCTCCCCTGGATCATGAGAGCGGAGAGGCGGTGTGCAGATGGCCACATCACCTGCAAGAATTGCAAGGGTGTATCCCAACGGAATTACCAGCTGTTGTTTCTGGATACTCTGATGCGGAAATGTCGACTCTTTCAGCGCGAGTGGAGCTGACTGGCGTGCCTCACCATGCATTGAAGGTTGCAGCATGTCTCTCAACATTCGGCGTGATCCGCGAAGTAGTCAGCATCTTCGAGGCATCTGACGCATGTCTCAGACACGTTGAGCAACCACAGGCTTCTGAGCTACCTTGCATTTGAACGAAGTTGTTGAACTGATCTCCGCGCAAATGTCCTTGCATTCTTGCTTGGACCCGAGAATGGATGTCATCGATCCTTTCTCTCTCCCGCAGCTTGTTCTCGTCGCACGCGCTGAGGTGTTAAGAGAACATGCTCTCTGCCTCGCCCGTTGAACAAGCATTACTTGTTGTACGTTGGAAATATTTCCACTCGGTAGCACGAAAGCCTGTAGTGAATGGGACTCTTTCCGCACGAATCTGGCAGTGCCAACCGAACGAAAGATTTCGTGCTTCGCAATCTTGCCTCGCTTGGTAGGTAAGACTCTTGCTGCGATCCTATAGAAGCTGGAAGCGGTACGTGGGTGCTAGGAACAGTGGCCTTGACCGGATTACCTTTGGCACTCCCCAAATGAATACCTGGTCTCGAGTTTTGTGCGGAGGATGGCGGTGTGGCACCGGCGTCCATACCGATTGAAGTCGACCTCGTTCGAGCTGATTCCCGCAAATATAATGAGTTGTCAGGTGAGTTGGTGACGGCCACCATGTGCTCCTCCGTTGTGCATGGCTTCGTAGGGACGGACCATGCCAATGCCACATGAACCTCCAATAGATAGACCGTGCTTTATAGACGGCTGTAATGAAACAGTTCATGAACCGAGACTCGAAAGATGACTTCAAGTCTTAAAACTTCCTTAACCAAAAGGACGACCAGCTTCTACAGAATGACCTATGCATGCCCATGTCGTACGACGCTCGTTCCTCAGACTCTTGGCCGGCAATTCCACTCGACTCAGGCTCATTGCTATCCTCCTTACTCGTGTTCGGGGCTGGCTTGTGGAATGCCGCATTCTTTGTCCGTCTTGTCAGATCCCCGCGGAGGGACAACTGCCGTAGTCAGAACGATGAAGAAGTGTAAAGCATACTCTGGCTGACAACACCAAATCTTCGACGGTTCACCAGCGTCGGCAAATACTCGGACTTTGATTGTGGAAAGTTGCAAACCTGTTTTGCGCGACCTGGCTTTTAACAGCGGCAAGCCATGCGACAAGCACGGCCAATCATATTGATAGATTGAAAACATTTTAGCGCTCACTTCATTGACCGGTGAGAAATACAGCACGATCCAATCACCCATGACGTATGCCGGAATTCCGACTCTCTAGTGCTGTCCGTGCCGTGCTGTTGCATACGAAGCACTCCTCAACCTGCCTTCATCAGAGAGAAGACAAGACCGGCCTCTGACAGTACTCAAGTGTCCAAAGGTATCCACCATCAAAGTACTGCTACCTAATAACAGGCTGCAAGCCGACGCCAGCTACGATCAGTTCGAGGATGCAACCGTTTACCAATGTCGCATAGGAGTACACAGCTTAGGCCCGCTGACCGAAGGTGCAAAAAGCACGAACCACGTGACGCTGTATCTACTCATCGGTTCGGGTTATAGCGTCTGCGTCGATATGGTCCCTCGCGACGGCTGTCCCTACTCCAATCTGGTTGGTGTGGTCCAGTTGCGAGCTCATAGCTATACTCTATCCAACGGCATCATACGTCATGCGGACATAGATGCTCGTGGTTGTCCAACCGAACCTCAATCCTGACGCAAGGTACAACGCCCGGCCGTCAGACGCTTACTCAGTGCGTGAATTCGTTCAAGCCCTCACCGAGAAGCGTCTGGATTGGTACAGACTCATCTACAAATGGGGCAATAGTGATGGCTGTCGATTTTTGATGTGAGACTACTTTGCGCGTCAAATAAGTAACACACTGACGCAATGAAGTTGGACGGTCATGCAGCGATGGAGCAACGCTGGGTACTTGCACCCTGGGGCGAACTTCGGCCAGGTTCGCAATGGTCAATCGTTGCAGGATCTTCTCCTCCATCAGTGGGATCGGGCACAGTGGAAACGTCAAATCCGGATGGTTCCAGGATGATTCCTAACCCCGGAATCGCCGCGTATGCTAGACACTGCCGTTCTGAAGAGAACCCTTGCCACCGCCAGTCCGCTCGCAATTGCGCCTCTCGGGAGAGCTTTGCAAACAAGACATGAAGACATCGGTGACAAGCTTGCCGATTTCAAGATCCCAGTGCCCAGAGGTTCGCGACATCGGCATGCAAGCTATTGCTGAAACAGCCAACTTTTTCAATCGCGAGGGGAGTATGGCGCAGTTGCGTGCTGAAGGTGATGGATATCGAGAAGCCGAAGAACAGTTCTTGGGGTATGAGAGACTACATGACGAGAGTCCGAGCGGAACTTGTTTTAGCACGAACCTTAGTCGGTACGTCTGGTGTGCCCGTCCTATTCGAAGAAGTGTACGAGTTCAAGCACTTCACTTCGACTCAATATACGCTTCACATTCGACGAACTGCTCGTAATGGTTCTCGTTGAGTCCCTGGGACCGGGACCCACCCAAGTCACCGGTATGCTAAGTGGTGTTAGGTGTTTGATTGAAAGGTACTAAGTCATACCCAGATGTACTGTTAGGAGTAATACTCCAGCATCTCTCTTGGAGACAGGCTTCTCAGATCTGCCGTCGCTGTGGAGAGATCGGGAGAATTACGCTAGTGCTGCACACCAACCCAAATAAATGGAACCATGGGCGCCCATACACATTTTGTCAGAATCATCCATTCGGCTCGCAATTTGTTCGCTGGGATGATGCCGTAGGCATGGATCATGCGAACCCTCGATGCTTCTGCAACAGGCTAAGTCGTCAGGATCGTGTAGGTGTGGAGGGTGCTCATCCTGGAAGGGGATTTTGGACATGCGGAGACGGTTCCTGTTGGTTCTATTCTGAAGACTGAGAGGGTCGAACAGGAGTTGCAGTGCAGACTTTCCTGCCCTGGCTTCTGTGATCGCACAAGTGCGCACTACGATTCTTGTTGCCTTCAAAGAAACGGAAAATCGCTCAATGAAGAACATGAAAGGTCGCTACTGTTATTAGCCCGATATAAGTCAATCTTGTTTCTCTCTTCTCTTGTCCAGCCCTTGTTGAGGACATGATTCCTCTGGGTACACGAGCCTATTCACTTTCACGGCTGTCCGGTCACAGCCCGACTTGAGAAAGGATCCAAACACTCTTACAGACCTGAGCGGTCTGCATTCAAAGGCACATATGCTGCACCAGGAGGGGTACGAAGCAAGATTAGCCTGCTGATGAAGACGTCGTAACCCCGGAAATTTCAGCCTTCCACAAACTGAACGCACACTGGACGCAAAAGGCCAAGATTGGAAGAAAATCGATCCCAGTATTGAACGCAATTGAAGATCCTTCTCAAGTTGCTACACTCCTCAAACGCCCACTTTCAAACTCTCCGAGCCGCATCTCCCAGTGGCTCTGTCCACCTCCTGGCTACGTAACATTAGCACAGAAGTTCATTTTGCTCCACAGTACAATGGGATCTGCTTACTCGAGGTCATGTTGGTTGGGCCAGCAGCGGTTATAGCAAGCGGAGTGCGGACCTTGAGTGTTGACTCGGACATCGTAGATATCTCTGGGCGTTTCATGTCTTTCCGAGGGTCCACGGCATCGCTCTTTGCCTGGCCAATTGTGCTATCGACATTGGCAGCTAATAAAACCCGACGCTATCTTGAAATTGATACGATATTGACTCAGCCTGCAAGGCACGTTCGTTTGTTGAGTACAGGTTTGGTAGGATTGTGAGCAACGATATTACCTGTGGCTCTGGCGCTGGGCATTTTCTTGTGTGGCGCGTCGACAAGTACGCGGTCCTGGGCGCCAAATCTCCTGGTTGTGCTGGCACTAGCGGTATCTTATGTATTTCTTGAACATCCTTGCGAAGGGATTGTTCTCCATAAATAAGAAGGGTAAGGAAGTCAGAGAGCTCTGCACAACCGTGATCAACACCAGTCGGATTGGAGCTGAATGCTTGAAGGAAGATGTGTTGCGACCCGGTGAAACCGTGTCACAGTGGTAGAGCTCGGTGGACTTGGAGGTGAGTGTCAAAGGCACGATCAGTATGGGATATACTTCTCTCGATGATGAATTGCTCTGCTGGAATCGTTCCTAGGTATGCGAGGAACTTTCAGTTGGATTGCAACATGAGTTGAACACGAACTACATAACAGATAAAGCTGCTCGCTATATACATATGAGACTCGTGTCTCGTGGCGACCATCCGACCATTCGACCATGTCTCTGGTCAGTCGGTCGTCCTGACCGTCCGGCCCTTCGACCATGTCTTTGGTCAGTTGGTCGGTTCGACCATTCGTTGCGTGGCTTGATCAGTCACCTGTTGCGCTGACGCAGGTCCTTCCCCACGATTGGGTAGGACTGCGTCCTTTTGTTCGTTACTGCGCGCCTACGGCGCATGTTCGTAACAAGATGCTGTAGCTCTGGATCTTCTCTTCCTTTATATGTCCCTTACCTAGCCTGGCATCTATGAGTATGACTCAGTCGGCAGGTTTTGGTAATCACAGTAGATGAAACGCAGCCTTGCCTGGCGTTTGCTACTTGGATGCAGTGTACTGGTGGACAAAAAACTATTCCAGGAAATCGACGCCATTGCGTCGACCTAAGACGAATAGCGTGAGTCACTAGAGAGCAGTCTGTTTCCTGAAGTAGCTTAGCCGCTCCGCGCGCACGAAACTTCAGAGCACTAAACCATTCGTGGCCAGACCGTGACCAAGATGATGAAGACTTCAAGTCCTCCTATCACTTTCCAATCTTGTTTCCCAAGCATGAGCAAGCGTCCTCAATGCTTCAGCGCCTTGGACTCTCCCGTGGGTCGCCATTTGAGAAGGACTCTGTTAAATTTCACCCGTACACTACAGAAGAGTAGACATTCGCACGTTTTTGACGATACACGAAGACAGATAACGCGACGGCACACGTAAGATGTAAGAGCACGGGAAACCAACAACAGATGCTCTTCTTGAAAAGGAACATGGGCGTGATGGAGAACGTAGGCCTGCGGACCCTCAACCATTCAGACGTATGGCCGGTTGTCCGGGTAACGATTGTTTGTGTATTCACGCGAACATGTGCCATAGTGCTCCGCTCTTATATATTACCCTACCCAGTAAGCTATCATTTTATTTGCGAGCTCAGCACAAATTTCGACAATGTTGCAGCGTACGACCAGTCCACCAGGCATTGGATCACTCCCGCCGGAACTGTTTGTGTCGGTCCT
>JASUXV010000043.1:0-95942 GCA_030411845.1 Friedmanniomyces endolithicus
GGGAGGGGAGGAGAAGGTTGAGGTTGAAGGTTGTGAGTCGCGGGGATCGGCCGATACAGGTTGGGAGCCATTATCATTTTGTGGAAGTTAATCCGCGGTTGGAGTTTGATCGGGTGAGGAGTCGGGGGTTTAGACTGGATATTGCGGCCGGGACTAGTGTGAGGTTCGAGCCCGGGGATAGTAAGACGGTTACGCTGGTGCAGATTGGGGGGAGGCAGATGATTACGGGGGGCAATGGGTTGGCGACGGGGCATATTCATGATGAGAAGGTTGCTGAGGGGATGCTGCGGCGGATGCAGGAAGGTGGGTTTTTGCATAAGGAGGAGCCGGCGTCGGATCAGAAGCTGGATCCATTCAGTATGGGGCGGGAGGCGTACATTGCCATGTTCGGACCCACGGTTGGAGACCGGATCAGGCTGGGTAGCACTGATCTGTGGATCAAGATCGAGAAGGACTACGCCACGTACGGCGACGAGGCTACGTTTGGTGGTGGCAAATCGATCCGAGACGGCATGGGTCAGGCTCCAGGATGGGCGGATGACGAATGCCTGGACACTGTGATCGTCAACGCCATCGTTGTCGATTGGACGGGCATCTACAAGGCCGACATTGGGATCAAGCAGGGCCTGATAGCCGGCATTGGCAAGGCTGGCAATCCCTATGTGATGGAAGGTGTGCACAAGGATATGGTCATTGGAGCGAACACAGATGTGATTGCTGCCGAGCACATGATCGTCACGGCGGGCGGCTTCGACAGCCATATCCACTTCATATGCCCGCAGCAAGCGTACGAGGCTATTGCGAGCGGAATCACGACGTTCCTGGGCGGTGGCACAGGACCCAGCACGGGCACGAACGCAACGACATGCACACCGAGCAAAGACCTGATCAAAGGCATGTATCAGGCTTCCGACCACCTGCCGCTCAACATCGGCATCACCGGCAAAGGCAACGACTCCGAGCCCCTCCCCCTCCGCGAGCAAGTCGAAGCCGGCGTATGCGGCCTGAAGCTCCACGAAGACTGGGGCACCACCCCGGCCGCAATCGACACCTGCCTCTCCGTCTGCGACGAGCACGACATCCAATGCCTCATCCACACCGACACGCTCAACGAGTCCGGCTTCGTGGAAACGACCGTCGCCGCCTTCCGCGACCGCACAATCCACACCTACCACACCGAAGGCGCGGGCGGCGGCCACGCGCCCGACATCATCAGCGTCGTCGCGCACCCCAACGTGCTCCCCTCGTCCACCAACCCCACCCGGCCTTTCACATCCAACACCCTCGACGAGCACCTCGACATGCTCATGGTCTGCCACCACCTCTCCCGCAATATCCCCGAGGACGTCGCCTTCGCGGAATCCCGGATCCGCGCCGAGACCATCGCGGCCGAGGACGTGCTGCACGATCTGGGCGCCATCAGCATGATGAGTTCGGATTCGCAGGCTATGGGTCGCTGCGGGGAGGTCATTCTCCGGACGTGGAACACGGCGCATAAGAATAAAGTCCAGCGGGGTTCGCTGCCCGAGGACGAGGGGACGGAAGCGGATAATTTTCGAGTGAAGCGGTACGTGAGTAAGTATACCATCAACCCTGCCATCGCGCAGGGGATGTCGCATCTCATCGGCAGCGTGGAAGTGGGGAAGCTGGCGGACCTGGTGCTGTGGAACCCCGTGTCGTTTGGGGTGAAGCCCGCGCAGATTGTGAATGGGGGTATGATCGCGTGGTCGATGATGGGGGACCCCAACGCGAGTATTCCGACCGTGGAGCCGGTGATTATGAGGCCGATGTTTGGGGCGATGGAGAGGGGAAGGAGCGTGGCGTGGGTTAGTCGGGCCGGGGTGGAGAAGGGAGTGGTGGGGGGGTATGGGTTGGGGAAACGGGTCGAGGTTGTTAAGGGGTGCAGGGGGGTGGGGAAGAGGGATATGAAGTGGAATGATGCTATGCCGAAGATGAAGGTTGATCCGGAGAGATATGTGAGTACTTTCTTTCGCTCATTTTTGTGATGATGTGGGAGTGACAGGCTAACGTGGGATTGTGACAGACCGTCCACGCTGATGGACAGCTTATGACTGCGGAGCCGGCGACAGAGCTTCCGCTTGCGCAATCGTACTTTATTTACTGAGTGGGCGATATGGGTAGGGCGTGGCCGGCGACGATAATGAGCGTTGATAGTCGACTCCGCGAGACGAGCTTGAGGTCCCCATCTCCACCAGCGTTGGCAGCGTGTCGCGGTGTGTTCGTCACTCCTCCTCACCCCCCGTCGTAAACTTCCTCCTCCCTCCACCAGTCAACTTCTGCAACGCCACCTTGTTGACCTGCCCGCCAATCTTCCTCTGCATCCGCCCAATCTCCTCCTCAGCATCCTCGGCCTCCCCCTCGGCGAAATCCAACACCAGCTTCCGCCCCAACAAATGCGTATCCCGCAAAGCGTCCATCGCACTCTCCGCCTCCTTCGGCGTCGTGAAATCCGCGAACCCGAAGCCCCTCGCTCCACCATCCACTTTCTTCGGCACGCGCACGGACCGCAGTTGCCCGTACGCACCAAACAGCGCCCGGACGTCCTTTTTCGACGCCTCGAACGGCAGGTTCTTGATGATGACTTTCGTCCTCTTGCCCGCGACGCGCTTGGCGGCGTCCGCTTTCCGGCGGTCCTCGGCGGCGTCTGTGCCTTTGTGCGAGGCGCGGAGTTGGAGTTTGTGGGCTTCGAGCGTGTGGCCGTCCATGGCTTTTAGTGCCGCTTGGGCGTGAGAGGTGGAGGCGAATTCGAGGAAGCCGAAGCCCATGCTCAGGAGTTGGCCGGGTTTCTTGGGATCGGTTTTGGTTTTGACGAGGGCGGAGAGGAAGCCGGAGAGGGGTTTGAAGGTCTGGGTCAGGATGTCTGTGGTCGTGGTGAAGTTGAGATTGCGGACGAAAAGCGTGGCGGTGCCGGTGGTGTCTGCTACGGTGTGCTGTGCGTCTGCTGTGTCTTTGAGCTCGGAGGCCGAGGTTTTGGTCACGCCATCTGGTGTCACTTCGCTCGGTGCCGACGCCGACTTTCCGCTAAAGAGGTTCTTCGGTGCCTTTTCTAGGAACAGCATGGAGTTCTTGACTCTCTTGTAGGCCAACGCTTGGTAAGCTTTCGAGCACTGCGTGGCGTTCGCCATTTCCACAATGGCGATCACGCCGTTTGGAGGCATCAGGAACCGCTTCACATCACCATGCTCCTCGAACTTTTGCATCAACTCGTCTTTGCTACAATCGGCCGGGATGTTCTTGATCAAGATCGCGGTATCGCCACGTTGGCTCTTCTTGAACGCATCAAGATCAACGCCATGTTGCCGGAAGTAAGACTTTGTCTCCTGTATCGTGAGTGTCTCGGCATGCGCTTGCTTGACGGCCGCATCGCTGCTCGTAGGGTCCAACACGTCGCTCTTCGAGAGGCCGAACCGTTCCGCGACGCTCGAGACGACGGCGTCCGCGTTCATGTATAGCGCGTTCCATCTAAATTTCTCATTGGCCGCTTTGATCTTGAGCTTCAACTGCCTTTGCTTCTCCGGTGGTAGCGCCGCAATTGCGGCTTCATCGCGCCTATCCACGCGCTTCGCGGTCGCTGAGAGTACGTGTAAGAGACGGCCTTGGAAGGTCTGGCCGTCCTTCTCCTCGCGCGCTCGTTCGGCAGCTTCCGGGGTGCTGTATTGAATGAAGGCGAATCCTTTACCGATGCCGTCTTTGTCCTTATCAGTGCACAGATGGACCTGATGAAATCAGATTAGCGAGCACACTGCTGTGACTTGTATTGTGAGAAGCAATGTATGCAAAGCTGCGATCAGACGTGAGATGCATCTACTAGAATACTCTCCCTGGTTCAAATCATATGCTATAGCATAAGCTGTCCCTATCAGGGTTCTTCATAGCATTGTCGTGAGATGGTAGGAACATATGGAATGCTTACCTCCTCCAGCTCACCATAAGGTTCGAATTCGGCTGTCAAATCGTCTTCTTGGACATTGAAGGGTAGATTGCGCACGAACAGCCGATTGGTACTTTCGGCCTTAGATGGGGACGTGTCTGTGTCCGGGACAATAGTACTCGTCGCTACTGGCTGTGCAGAGGTTTGCGCGAGATCGCTTAATGCTTGTTGTGGCTTGGAGTTTCTTGTCGTTGGCGGAGGCAAATTCTCCAAATCGGCGGACATCTCCTCGTCCTCGTCGACTAGACCCAGAAGTCGACTGGTCCGCGACCGCGCCCAGTCCGCATCTGATGTTGTCGGCGTTGGGTCCTCTTCATTCGTAGGCTCGTCGTGGACGGTTGGCTGTACAATTTCGAGCGGCTCGCCCGTCGTCTCCGACTCATTCGGCACCTTCACACGCTTTGCTTTCTTAGGCACCACCTCATACTCTGCATCGCTTTGCCCATCAGCCACACCCTCCCTTGCTTCACCATCTGCATTGCCTGTCGTCTGAGCGTGACCCTCCACCGCCTCATTCTCCCATGCTTTTCTCTTACTCTTCGGCTTGTAAGCCTCCAAGAACTCCTTCAGCTTGGGGTCCTCAGCCTCCTTTGCTTCGTCGTCCCGCTTCCTCTTCGCACCACCAGCCTCCGTATCCTTGATCTCGGCCCCGCTCTCTCGCCGCGCCGCTTGCGTAGGAGTCCTCTGCAGCTCCGCAGTCTGTGCTGGTGGCCGGGCGATCTCCACACCGATCCTTGACATGCGAATGAAAGTCTTGTGGAAATATTTGACGGCATCTTGAGCTTCCTGGGGCGTCTTGTAGCCAATATAGCCGATGCGACGATTAGGGAAGATCCTAGATTTGGTGGGTTAGCTTTACTTGCATCAACGTGACAACAAAGCACTGGAGGGCTGTTGCGCCAACTATCAGAGGACATCGAAGGAGACTTACTTTGCGTCGGTGACGCTGCCACCTCGAGCGAAGTGTTTCTTGAACTCGGCTTCCGTGAAGGTTGGCGGGAGAGCGTTGACAAAGATTCTGGAGGAAATCGGTGGTTCGGCCATGTCGTTGTCGATGCGCCTCGTTACGTCCAGCCAAATTTCGAAATTGGAGAAAGTGTCGCGGGGGTGGTGTGCTCCGTAGATCTGCACAAAAGATAATTGGGCGACCGGCCGAACTGCGCGCCTCACGACCAGACATCAACAACAACCTGGAATTGTTCCGCCGCGACCTCGAATCTTTGTCAACGCCTCTTGTCGTCGAACACCCGCGCGCCTGCTCCGCATACCCTCTTGTACACATCAAGCATGGCTGCCACCGAAAAGGACGCGACCGACAACATGATGAAGCCGGAGAAGCTTGAGGGTATGTGTGGCCCCGCGACGCACCGTTGTCGCCATGCAGCTATATGTAGGCATGCTGACAATCGTGGCAGCCGAGATCAAATCCGTGGACATGGTATGAAGGGCATTGACTTTGTCATTCCGTGCGCGAATCGGTAGCCGACTAACGTATCGACAGAGCGAGGACATGCAGCAAGAAGCCATCGAAGTCGGTACGCTTGAAGCTCAGATCCTTACGCTGTACTGTGGCTGGACATGGACTGGACTAATGGCGTGATGTTGAAGCCCAGGAAGCAATGGACAAATTCAACATCGAGAAGGTGCGCTTTATGGCTTTTGACCGCGAGTTCGAGTCGCTGAGATTCCTCCAGGAGATTGCGCATCACATCAAGCGGACCGTAAGCTCGCGGAGAATCAGTCATGCCGGACGAAGAGTACGGCTAACCATCCGCACAGTTTGACGAGCGAAAGGGCGCGACATGGCATTGTATAGTCGGGCGCAACTTCGGCAGCTTCGTCACGCATGGTACGCTGGAGAGCAACTGTGATGCAGCTCGCAAACGGAGCGCTAATTCGATGGCAGAGACGAAGCACTTCATCTACTTCTACCTCGGCCACTGCGCGATACTACTGTTCAAGACGCAATGAGAGAGGCTGCTGCGATACCTGGGGATTGTTGTGGTCGCGTGGGAGCTGTCAGTAGCAGTGCGGCAATAATATGTACGGGATGAACTTGCGCTGTATTAGTCAAGCTTGTTCTTTCCACAGCCCAGTCCCCTAGTAGTCGGCGACTATAGCTCTCATCGTCTGCTACGTGTAATCGCCATTGTCCAGGGACTCCAGGCCTGGCCGGTCACGTGATATAGTATCTCAGCCTCCATGCAGGGCGAATCCGGGGAAGGGTGGATGTCACTGCGGGTGGTAACGAGCAGACCTGCGGCTTGCGACATGACGTGGGCGCTGAGGCGTTCGCGCCTGCACACAGTCTAGAACATTGGACAAAGGGTACTTTACCATCTCCTTCTCTCCCATCACAGACTACTTCTCGTCAACATACTCCACGAGCAGCGCCTTATCAATCCCACCGCAGCACTCGCCATGGCTTTCATATTCACATGCGGCACTCACAGTACCCAAGCCCGCTCCTACACCACCACCAGACCATCAGCTAACCGTCACTCCCCAGACTTCCGCTCCGCCCTCGCAGGCTATGAGAACATCACAGTCCAATGCCAGAACTGCGGCAACTTCACCGGTAAAGTCGTCAAGAACTGGTGAGCACCCACCGCCTTCTCAGATCCACCTACCTCCTCCCACGCCTTCACACCACCGAGTCCCATCGCGCGTTGCGCTAACCCTCGCCCTACAGGGAATGGTTCACCTTTTGCTTCGTCCCCCTCATCCCCTTCTCCCTCAAACCCTGGAACGCCGTGCACTGCAACGTCTGCAACTTCCAGCAGGACATCAAGTACCGCCCAGACGTCGAGCAGCAGATGCAATCAGGAGGCGTCGGTGCTATCGGTGGTGGAGGTGGAGGAGGAGGCCAAGGAATACCGATGCAGAATCAGCAACAGATTGGGAATCAGGGGTGGAATCGACCGGCGCCTCCGCCGGGGGGGGTTCCGCAGTATAAGTAATGAGGTTGGTCTGATTTGTGGCATGGCGCGGACCTGGGAGGAGGAGAAAGGCGTTTGGGCTTGATGAGAGTGGGCGTTGAGTAATCAAGATACCCATGGTGTGAATATTGACTTCCTGAAGTCTAGATATGCAAGAGAGTCCTGCGAAAGAGATATCAACATGCGTGCTGCACTACCGAGCATGTGCCTTGAAGTGACATACTGGCACCAGGTACCTCGAAACGCCTTACTTCGAATAGTTACCAGTGCGGTCGACAATCTCTGGTCTCTGGTGTTACGGCGTCACGTGCAGTGCTCTCCAACGTCGAAGCTTGGCCCTTGCTTTGTACCTGCGCGGCCACCTCCTGCGACCTCACGCTGTGCAACCATCGTCAGGCATCTTCAGTCGGCCATACTCATATCGCACCCAACACTGAAAAATCATCTCCGGCCAGAACTTTTCATCCGAGATTCGCACCGTCAGCATTGTTTGGATCCCTCAGCGAGACGAACAATGTCCACATTCCAACCCATCGCACTTCAGCATTCCAATCTACACGAGGAGATTTGCCACACTCGCCAAGCCAGGCACCTCCTCACAGGACCCTGGCCGACATCACGTTCGCGAGCCCTTGCACCGCAGGTCCAGCGAGCGCAACTGCTGTCTTTGAGTCGGACCGTGCCGGCCACGCCTGGGCTCGTGCAATCGGTCTGCTGGCCGACCCACCCTTCTTGCTGAGCTGCCGAGATTGCACGCATCAAGGGTCGCTGACTTAGCGGGCTCTTGAGGTGTGTCTGGAAGGTAGGTACATGTACGTGGCTGTTGTTGTATAAACAGTTTGGTTGCCTCATGGGACTAGGCCGTCTCCTCTCTCTCATCGTCAACACGCATTCTATGTTCACAGTCATTCCTTTACCAAAGTCAACTTCTTACGTTCCCTACTATTCCCCGTTGATCAAATCGAATCGCGGGCGGCCGTGATCGAGGCCATACAGTAGAGCATTCTTACTGAAACATTCTTCGCTTTTGCGTGCCTGGGTGCAAGAATCTCGGAGTACCAGCACTACGCAGCGATGCTCCAGCCCGCTCCCCGTGTCCTACCCTCGAACGCTCCGCCGCTCCACGATGACGGCGACAGCGTCCAACACGCCTCCCGCGTCCTGCAGGAGCACTCCGGCAACCGCCAGCAGCAGCTCGCGTACCCGGCATCGGCGATCTACGAACCCAAGTACACCCTCCCCTTGCACACGGAGAACACGTGGCCAGGAGCGTACCAGCAGTACCATCAGCAGCAGCAACACGTACACCATCATGCCGTGCCTTCCCACCAGTACAACGGAGGGCAGCAGTTTGCCATTCGAGCCCGGCATCCGCCGTACGACTACCAGCACGCGGACGATGAGCGCAACGATCTGAAGAAAGCTGCGGATTTGTTTAGAAGGTTTCAGGCGTGTGCGGGTTATGCCAAGTATCGGGATAAGCAGCAGGCGGCGAAGGATGAGAAGGCTGCGCAGGAGCAGAAGTGGCCGGATGATCTTGAGGAGGCGTTTTTCCGGGGTGAGCGTCTCTGCTGTCCATCTCGCTCTCAATGAACGGAAGCTGACAGCCGCCACCCTTCTAGCTTTGGTCAAGTACCCGCCCATGGGCCGCCGCAAGCTCTTCTACAAAGACAAGCAGCGCGGCCGCAACGAGCTCATCGCGGACTACATCCAGCAGCTCACCGGCGTGGAGCGCGGCCGCAAGCAAGTCTCGAGTCACATACAGGTCCTCAAGCCCTTCGTCGACGGCGTGCCGCAGATCATGCGGTACCTTTCCACGAAAGACATGGGGCACAACTCCAACGGCCGGCACTGCAGCAGCCATTACGGCGCTTCCCACCTCAGCGGTCGCCACATGTCGACGTATCACGCCGCTGGCCTGCCGTCCGGAACGCGCAGTGGTGGGGCGTCTTCGTCGCTGCCTCGGCAGAACCCGATGGAAGAGGTGCGGAAGGGGAAGAACCGCCTCGATATTTTCGAGCCGAGGAAGTTCGAGATGTTTGTGCAGCGCAAGTACTGTTTGGTTCCTGGGAGCGGGCAGTGGCAGGAGGAGCGCTTGCACACTTACACGCAGTCGATCGATGCGCCTTTGGGTGACGATTTGCAGCTTACGGATTGGCAGGCGTTCGTGCAGAGCTATCCCTTGTTGGCCGTGAAGCACGCGCAGAAGCCGTTGGATTGCAATGTCGTGGTTGCGGATGCCTCGATTGGGTTTCCGTCGGAGAGCTTCAGGGAGTTGAACGGCGTCGAGCTGGGCATCTCGTTTGTGTGCGGGAGCAGCCAGTTGGATACGGATTTTATGATTCGCTACCGCAATACCTTCTACCGGAAGGGACAGCAGCTGGCTGATCCGGAGGAGTTCGATGCCCCCTTGCAGATGACGGAGGGTGGCCGCGGCGTCACTACTTCTCTGAAGTTCGGCAGTAGTGTCTGGGCCAAGACGCTGCATCAGCTCGCGGCGCGCTTGATGAAGCAGCCCGTGTCCGGCGCTGAGGAGCATGATATCGGCGAGGAGGTCCGGAATGGACTTGCGGGGCTGACGGCCATGGTTGAGGTCATCGTCGTGTCGCCGCATGGGCAGGGGCATGAACGCGTTTTGGTCATGTGCTGGACGTTTCGGAAGTCGAGCGTGGTGACTGGGCGGGCGAGCTGGAAGCGTCTGCTCCTGCCGCAGCAACAGCCACAGCAGCAGCAGGCTGCCACGTCGACGACCACACAGTATCCGGAACCCGCCAAGAGCGAGCGGGTGGATTCGGTCTACGATCACGCAGCACAGCAGTATGACGACCTCCCGGCTCTCGAGATACCCACGCAGCCAGCTTTGCAGTCTCCATTCGAGTACGAAAGCAGCACGGGCTCTGCTCTACCTTCCGCCACCTGGCCCACATCCGCGCTAAGCGAAGACGGAGGTGGCTTCAACGCAGCGCCTGGCGTGCATAGCGGCGTCTCGATGGACTTGATGCCGGACAACAGTTTCGACTTCAACGGCGCCGCCATCAACGTCTCTTACGACCCGGGCCTTTCTGATACGGGACCCTTTGACTTCAGCAGTTTCGACGCCGGATTCGACACTGCCGGTTTCGAGTGTCCGTCGGACTTTATCGATCCGGACATGGTACGGTATGAACATCAACAGCAACTGCAGGAGCAGATGTACGATGGTTTCAATGCTGCCCCGGTGTTGAGCGCGTTCGGTGCGTCTCCTCTGAACCATTTCACGCCGAATGTCGTCGGGATTGGGGATGAGACGCCAAGACATGCTGCGCCGATTGCCCAGATGGAGGGGGTTGTGGCTCAGGGGCTTGGGCATGTGCAGCAAGTGTTTCCGGTGTTTGACGTGCTTGAAGGGACGTCTTATGAGTCGCAGCAGCAGCAGCAGCAGCAGCAGGGGATGTATCAACCTATGGGCCACGAGCAGCAGGCTTACGGCGGTGCTTGTGGGCCGGATGCTGGGAGTGGAGGAGTGGATCCGTTGGGGGCGTTGGCGGATGCTTCTTACATGAGGAGTCTGATGCCGAAGGAGAAGGGTATGTAATGTAAGGGTTATGAAGATCAAATCCAAGCAACATGAAGTCAAAGATCAGGTATGAGTGAACAAAGGAAGCGAGGTGGCGATCTTGTCATGTGCACCAGCCGTGGTTGAGTCGGACGTCCACCACCTCACTCCCTCGCCACGGGTGTACCTGTCACTCTCACTGCACCTCGCTGTTCATGACGTGACTATCACATTGTATACCACGACCCTCTTTCATGATACCATACATCCGCAACACTGTCTATATCAGGCTTCACAGCCCTCCCACACGAGCTCCTTCTGCTAGCGTTCTGCTCCCTCACTGGACGCAACACATTCCAGTCACATTCACTGAGACACGTCCGAGCGCGGCCGCAAGCGACATGTGCAATGGACGGACTATTGAATAGCCTCCTTGTCCCTTCGAATAACGGTTCTTTGGTTCCGGCATCACAACTTCTTCCACCAAACAAGGGCAAATATCGCCGAGAAGTAGAAGACATGGCCGAGGTTGGCCCTGGACGATCGAACGCCAATCGGGATCAAAACATGTCCGCCAGTTCTGGCTTGCATGCTCCATCGTTCGAGATCGAGGGGATGTCCAGACCGGCAAATCACATCAACGTTGAAGAACATATCCACGAGGCAAGTGACGATGATATGGACCTTCAAGACATCGACGACTGGGAGCGCGAAAACCCTCGCCAGGAGAAGCACAAATTCGTGCCCGCCACCTTGCAAACGGTCAAGGTTCATACGGACTACACCACCGAGAATCACAAGCCTGTGGCCAGCCAGGTTGCCAAGTACAATCCAGAAATCGTTGCGAAGCTGCAGAGTCTATGCTGGGAGCGTGGTTTGACGGCCTCGTTCGATATTGTGGAGACTGCTCCTCGTCTTTTCGCAGCATCGGTCAGCTTCGCCGGTCAAACGGTGAACAGCGAGGGCTCGTTCACGGCGAAGAGGTTGGCCAAGGAGAATGTTTGCAGGCTCGCCATCCCAATCGTGGAGCAGTTTGACCCAAACTCGACGAAGCGCAAGGAGTCATCCGATGAGGGCATGCCAGTAGATAGGATCACTGACGATGAACTCAACGGCTCCAACTGGGCAGGTACACTTCAAAGTAAGAGTTCCTGCAAGCTTTCGACCTGCCGCTCCGCACGCAAACTAATGGGCTACAGACTTCACGCAAGGACACAAGCTTCCCATGCCCGACTTCACCGAGTTTCGTACGCCATACGTACCCCATCTCTTCTCCTGCACAGTCCGGCTGGCCAGCTCGCTCGACACAAATTTCTTCGGCTCCGAGACAACTCTCTATCCGACGAAATCGGCAGCCAAGAAAGCAGCGGCGCGCGAAGCTGTCTTGTGGATCAGAAGTCAAGGGTTCATCTTCAAGGAGGCTCAGGTCACTGGCGGCCCCTCTACACCATCAATGAAGCGGCAGACATCACTGGTCGCCACACCGACGCCGACAACTCCCGGAGCCTTCACCACTGGTCTTACACAGAACGTACTACGAGAGGTCGACATGAACAAGCTCGCTCATCTCTCACTTGCGCAGCAAGTACATGAGGCAGTAATCCTGATGGGCTTCAGCCAGCCCGAGTGGAGAGCCACACCATCTGGAGATGGAGCGTTCGGTGCTTCTTACGTAGACATGGCTGCTCACTTCTCTATCCTCGACGTTCAGAAGGAGCCCAGACTTGCGGGTCCGATCTGCAAAGTCGAGCGAGTCTTTGGGAAGAAGCAGGCGAAGGAGCAGTGCTGCGAAAGAGTCTTGAGCTTTCTGAAAGAGCTGAAGCCTCAGTCGTAGCTCCATGCTTGGACACGGTTATGCAGGATATCCAGGATGGTCCACGACAACATGATGATGATGATTGATGAGGCACGACCAGTCTTGCTAATCAGGTAGGCGTAGAAGCGCTGCTGCCCACGTAGTTTGCATACTATGCAACATGCGAAAATGCAAAGGGCATAGCAGGACGCACGCATCTCAAGTGCCTTCCAAGCCAAAGACGATATTGCCGACGTCCAGGTCAGTGTGCAAATGTGAAGTGCCGATGGAACGCAACAATGATTGTGGACATGGAAGTTGTTTGACGAGGGCCTCGGCTTTCCCCAACGATCCACCTCCCGTCTGTGACGGACGGCTTTGCAATCATTTCGTCCTCGTACCTTCTTATTTTTTCCTAACTCCGTCTGTCTAACAAATTGATACATCGTCGTCCGATCGCGTCCTTCTCAATGCGACCGCAATCCAAAAATACTCAGTAGACCCAAGCCCTTCTCATCCTTCGACATCAGCGGTGTCCTTCCCTGCAATCACATATCCTCCCAGAGTTCTACCATTCCGCATCATGAAGGAAGCTCTCGTCTACAAGGGACCCAGGGTTGAAGTCCACGATGCCGGAATCCCAAAAGCAGAGGCTGGCCAGGTAGGATTGCCCACCCGAGTAACATCTAATCGCCATCGTCGAAACACACCCACTTACGACCTCGTCTGTCACTGCAGGTCGTCATCAAAGTAGCCGTCAGCGGCAGCAACCCCAAAGACTGGTCCGCCCATCGATCCATCACCCCGTCCACCCATCCCTCCGCCTTCTGACATCCCCAACCCGCAGGAAAGCCCCCGAATGGTTCGACCAACTGAACGGCTCAAACCAAGGCGACGACATGGCCGGCACCATCCACGCCGTCGGCCAAGGCGTCACCGAATTCCGCAAAGGCGATCGAGTCGCTGCCTTCCACGAGATGATGAAGCCCGGGGGCTCCTATGCCGAGTACGCCGTTGCGTGGGCGCACACCACGTTTTGCCTGCCGGAGAAGACGAGTTTCGAAGAGGGCGCGGCGTTACCGTTAGCCGCGATGACCGCTGCTGTTGGGTTGTACGCGGTTGATAGGCTGAACCTCCCGCACCCGTGGGCGCCGGCTACGAAAGCTACGCCTCTGCTGGTGTACGGCGCCTCCTCGTCGGTGGGGTCATACGTCCTTCAACTGGCGAAACGCTCGAACATCCACCCGCTGATTTGCGTTTCGGGCCGAGCGCAGGAGCACGTTGAGAAACTCATCGATCGGTCCAAAGGCGATACTATCATCGACTACCGGAAAGGCGACGAAGCGGTCGTGCAGGGGATCAAAGACGCGCTGAAAGGCGAGAAACTGTACTACGCTTACGACGCGGTAAGCGAGAATGGCTCTCCGCAGAACATCGCCAAGGTGTTGGAAACGGCTTCCGGACGGACTACGTTCGTGCTGCCGCCCAAGGGCGACTGGAAGGGGAAGTTCGACGAGTTCGAGGGCAGCGTGCATCAGAGCACCACGATGGTGGGGTCTGTGCATTCGGAGAGTGTGGCGGATCGGGATTTGGGGTACGTGTATTTCCGGTACTTTACGAAGGGGCTTGAGGAGGGGTGGTTTAGGGGCCAGCCGCAGGAGGTGGTGCCGGGGGGTTTGCATGGGATTCAGAGTGCGCTGGAGAGGTTGAAGGACGGGACGGCGAGTGCGGTGAAGTATGTTTTTAGAATTGGCGAGACGGAGGGTGTGGGTGCGTGATTGTGAGGTTAACGGTGGGCGCCGGTGAGAGGCAGCTCGAGCCTTGGCCCGATACATGTGCCCCCAGAGAAAGCAGAATGAAGTCTGCAGCAGGCGATGAAGAGGCACCACTGCGGTACTTGCGTGGCAAGACTAGGACTCTACTACTTGGTGGCTTTTCCCCTCAAACCTCAGATCCTCACCGTCGCAGCCTTTCCGTCTCCAGCAGCCATGTTGGGGCTTGCGACACTTGCTTTCTATGCTGAGCACAGGCTTCCTTGCCATCTTCTCCGATCAAATCAGATCGGTGTTGATGGGAAGGCTGGTCTCAGTGTCACGTGCATTGTGGAGCTGGCTGTCCGACCGATTGATATTGCTCCATCAGCTTCTCCTCAGCTCCAGTCGGACGGCAGTAGCTCCACGACGTATACGTTCCAGATGTCGCTCACGTAGCACGGCCATGTCCAGCGCTTCTTATCTCCATTGTTCATGTTGATGCCGGACGTGGTTGGCGAATTCAGCGCTAGCAGCCCCCGCCTCATGATTGGTCAAACCAGCGTTCGTGCGACGACGTCGATGGGCAACGACATTCATTGAAGTCCAGTGTATCTAAAGACTCACACACACAACGACATCCACTCCACCTCCCCTGGCATCGGGTATCGCGACAATGGAGTCTCGCACGCCGACTCCCGACGGCGGCACTCGAGAGCGACTCCCGAACCTCTTCGAAGTGCTCTCGCGGCGCACATTGGCTCCCGTCGACCTCTTCTCCTTCTACATCTACATGCGCGATGTGCAGCGCAGCGTCGACTACCTTGACTTCTGGTAAGCGCGATAGGGCTGGCATCATCTTGCGACAACGGCTTGGAGGAAGACGAGGCAGCAACATGGTACTGACGCACGCAGGCTCGATGTCTCACAACACATGTCGCTCTGCCGACACTACGTCCGCGAACTGCGCCGCAGCGTCCTCATATCCACCCCCGACCTCGAGAAAGGCGGCTCGAAGCGCTCCTCCCAGATCCTCGACAACTACACCGCCGAGCGACACTCCTCCGACCAAGGCCCCAGCGCCACAGCACGAGATCTCAGTGGCATGAACAAGGAGCGCATGAGCAATGACCAGCGCCTCTCCGCCTTCCTCCGAGGAGATGTGGACAGCAAACACAGCCCCCAACACAGCATGGCCAGCCAAAAGAGCGAAGGCAACACTCCGGGCTCCGAGCACCCCCCACGACCAAGCTTCAACACCGGCACGCCCGAGCAGCCCCCCCGACCAAGCTTCATGACAGGCAACACCGGCACCCCAAACACCGGCACCCCCTCCCCCCTCAACCACAGCAACAGCAACAACAGCCCCCAGCACACCGTCGCGCGCGCCGACATCCGCGCCTCGGCCGAGAAAATCCTCTACACCTACCTGCTCCCCGGCGCCGAGCGCGAGATCATCCTGCCGCAGGGCATCCTCTCGGGCATCACGGCCGCCATCGAGCGCGAGGGCCGCGACGACCCGGAGGTCTTCGACGCAGCTAAGGACTACGTCTTCCAGGCCATGGAGCGCGATGCCTTCCCCGGATTCCTGCGGGCGAAAGCGCTGGGGAATATTGTGCCACCTAGTATGCTGCTCAGGTTGATATTAGGGTTGGTGTCGCTGTTCACGGGGTTTTGGACGGCGTTTGTGCTAATTTTCTTGGGGAAGAGTCGGGCGACGCGGTGTTGGGTTATTTGGCCGTTTACGTTTGGGGTGTATTTTCTCGCGAGCCATCAGTATTTGCTCGATCCGGTGCTGGCGTTGGCGGGGTATAGCGAGTATACGTTCATGAGTGTGCATCGGATCAAGGAGGGGTTCGTGCGGTAAGCTTGTCGCGCGGAAGGAGTTTCGTGGTATGTGCGCATGCTGACATAGTCGCGTAGGAAACTGCTAACCAAGCGCGCGCTCATGTGCTTGTGCTGGATCGTTATCATCGACGTTGCGCTGTGCTGCTTGTTCATCTTCGTCCCGGGGAAGAGGTTATGAGGGTTGGGTAGGCGTGGCGAGGGCGTATGGGTGGCAAAGGGGTAGGCGCTATGGAAGGTCCTTGGCGGTGAACACGCCACGGCGGCACGGTCAAGAATGGGACGGCATTCCGGAGCTGGAGTTTCCTTCGGACATTTGGGAAGATGCGGTGGCTATCTATGTATGAGTGCTGGGCACGATAGTCAGGTTAGTAGGCAATGACGGGTAATGCTAATGTCGAGTGACATGGAGGCTCTCACTGTTATGTAAGCTTGGCGTGCGTTCGCGCTAGTGTTCGCTTCACATGGAAAGGTTGAACGTCGACCTCGCTGTACTTGTAGATCCTCACATCGACTTCGATCTCGACATGCGCACGTACCGACACTAGGAACGGTCGTCACTCACTATCGGCAAGAATGGCGGGCGAAGAGAACGCAGGGGAGATGGCTACAGGTATGAGCGGCAGGACAGCTTCATCGTGGTCTCACTGACGCGGCAGCAGAACACGTCACTCCCATGGCGACCAACGACTCGCAGATCAAGCCCGAAGCGCAGGACGATTCCCGCACTCCGAAGCTCTTCACCATACCGCCCGAAGTACGCACCAAAATCTACGAGCTCGCGTTCGAGGGCCCGTCCGGCGAGATCGACCTGCTGGAAGCAAGGCCGCCAAGCAAATCACTGTTGCGAGCCTGCCGCCAGATGCACGAGGAGGCGAAGGGCCTGCACAAGAGTGCTCACCAGCGCTTCTGGAGTACTTCCCGATTCGTTTTATACTTCCGGGCCGAGACTCTCCAAGAACCGGTCGGCTTCTCGGAACAAGACCTCCAGAATATCCGACATCTGACCTGCTTCCTCCCGTCGAGCCAGCTGGCCTATGCGACTCTCGGGAAAATACGTGCGATGCCGCGTCACAATCTCCAGGAGCCAACGTTTGCATACCGGCGCCTTCCGGGCGAAAAGTGGTCATGTTTCATACTGGGTGGCCTCCCAATCCAACCTGGTTTTGAGCACGTCCTTCTATTGAAGGGCAACAAGCCGATAGGCAGCAGGATCATATGGAACTCCGGAGGGGTGGCGAACAGTGGAGCGTTTGGCGCGATCACGAAAGAAGAGATTGACATGTTGGTGGGCTATTCTTTGAGACTGAGAGAGACGTAGCCGCATGAGCTGCACCGGGCTTGAGTCAGAGGTTCAGGCGCGTATGGCAGACCCGCGAACGGTGGAAGCTGGTGGTATTAGCCCAGTCCATAAGTGGGGGGGGGGGGAAGTGAGCGGACGACTGGGTTCCTGGTCCGAGGGGATCGGGGTGGAAGGATACGATGCAAAACATCAGCTAGCGTCTCGAGCCCGGCGCCGGTAGCAGGTCATCCCAAATTGCCTCTTTGTTGTCAAGCTTGCTCTGTCATCTTCTTCCGTGATGGCTGTGAATCAGGAGAAGTGCAAGTCGAAGTGTACACAGTATGTAGTTCTTTGTGTGTGACGGATGTGAAAGTGGCACGGGTGTTTCCGGCGGCGCCCGCTTTGGGACAAAACAAATCCATCGTTCTCGGATTTAGGAGATCATCATCCACGCACCCCGACCACACACCACCATCCCCCGCCTTTGATACAGAGCCTCACGCGACGCGATCGAACATTTGTTCCTCTCGTCACTGCGCATGGCAGTACCCCTTCACCACTGCCGTACACCGAGCGCGACGTCTCGGCAGTAAACACCCCCACCACCCCAGACTCCACCATCACAGCGGACTCGGTAGTGACGCACGGCGGAGCTTGACCATTCGCCCACGCGCCGTCGGTGGGACGAGAAGGAAGAGGCAGGATGAGTAAACGCGGGATGGAGTCCCAGGGCGGAGGGGATAGATATGGCAACTACGGGCAGGAGGGTGGGCCGGATGATGGGCCGGTGGACAAGCCCATGATGGCGACTGCGGCTCAGATCGCGCAGAGGAGGTGAGTCCACAATCTTCACATTGGATATGTGACAATACGACAGTGACAATACGACAATGCTTGCTAGAGCGGCAGCGGAGTCGCGGGAGCCTGCGTTCTCGCGGGTGAGCGCAGAAGTTCACTCGCTCACTTCTCCCCATGTTCACTACACATCCAGCATGATTGCTGTCACTCCTTCACCAAACCAACACCACTGTGCTCCCCGCAACGCACATCATGGTCTGGTCAGCTGATTTGTTCCGTCGCAGAATCAAGGAAGCCAAACGAAAGACACCTCGCGGCAGTCGCGCAGGCTCTCCAGCCGTCAACGTTGCTAGTCAAGGCGCAACCGGCACGAATCCCTTCCAGTCCTTCCAACCACCGCCATCAGCGAATAGCTTCAGCTTCAGCGTACCGGGCTCCGTACCCGTACCGTCATTCAGTAAGCCGATGCCACAGCAGAACGGCAGCATGTCGGCCGCGAATCAGCCCAACGGTGCCCCCAGCTTCGGCGGCTTCGGCAATAGCCAGGTCAATGGCGCGCCCAGTTTTGGCTCGAACAACACCCAGTCACAAACGAACGGCTTCACCTCTTTCCACTTCGGCACACAGACACAGCCCAACACCGCTTCCACGCCCAGCACTTCCTTCTCTTTCGGCCAATCAGCGACCACGAGTCAAGAGCAGCCGAAGCAGAATGGGTTCAACCCGAGTACTACGAGCATGTTTGGCGCTCGCGATGGGGCGCAAGCACAACAGCCGCAGACCAACGGCGAGACACCCAAGCCGAACCCATTTGCTGGTGTCTTCGGAAACCAGGCCAAGACAAACGGTGCTGCTCCGGCCGTTAGCTCGGGGATGTTTGGATCGACACCAGCGCCCTCGGTGAGTACGGCGCCGACACAGAGCATCTTCAGTGGCTTGAATGCGGCCACCGCGAGCACTGTGAGGCCTGGCATGTTCTCAAATACTCAAGCGTCGCAAAATGGCGAGCGGTCTCAGATTCAGACACCGCAGCCAGCCACCCTCTTCGCGCCGCCACCACAGACAAACGGAGTGGCGCAAACTCTACCGAATGGAGGGCAGTCCACGGAGCCCCAGAAACCGATCTTCAGTTTCGGCCAGACGTTCCAGCCCAACTCAGCCGCGTCATCGAACACGAACAACATGTTCGGTGCGCTACCTCAATCAGCCGCGCCCGAGGCAGAGAAGCCGGCGATGAAGTTCAGCTTCGGCCAGAAGCCACAGACTAATGGCGACCATGCGGAGGCTAGTAAAGCCAGCAACATGTTCGCTGGTGCTATGGGTCAGTCAATGCAAGCTGCGCCACCGACAACGCAGAAGCCGAGCGCAACAAGCGGCACAGACCTCTTCAGCGGCGCCGGCCAACAGAAGCTACCGGAAACGCCCTTCAAGTTTGCCCAAGCTCAGAGTCAAAATCAGCAGACGCCGACGCAGAACTTTTTCGGCAGTTTTGCTCAGTCGCAGGCGAACGGCGTGCCTCAACAAGAGGACACGAGCATGTTGACTCCTGGAAGCACACCGCACAAGCAGAATCCCGCAACCTCGCAGTCTGAGCTCATGTCTGCGCGAAAGGAACCCGAAGTCGAGACGCCTGCCAATCCGAACCTCGGAAAGAGCATCTTCGACAGAATCTCCCGTGATCCGCCGGCTACAGTGAACAAACCAACGTTCATGTTCGGCAACGTGGGCGCCACTGACTCACAGACCGAGCAAACCCCGAACCCCAACGCTGGCAAGAGCATGTTCGAGCGCATGACTCCTAGAGATCCAGTGCCGCCGGCGACTGCGGCAAAGCCAGCTTCCGCTCCTCTCTTCTCTATCACCGCTCCGACTCCTACTGCCACTGACAGGCCAGCGGTGCCTACGCAACCATCAGCCATGTCCACGACGAGCACCATCGACAGCACCGCTGCACCGGATCGGCAAAAGCTGAAGATGCTCAACGAGGGGATACTAGCGCATCTGAAGAACGAGGATCCGAACCAAGACTGGAGCAGGATCATGCAGTCTTACCTCGATCAAGCGGCGAAGCTCATGGGGCGCGAGGCTGTCAAGGCGCCGGTCGGGCGTGCAGAAGCGATGCAGCCGCCAATGTCCAGTACCGCGAGCAGTGTGCCGCGTCCAGCACCCACAAGCTTCACAAGCGAAACGCCCACGAGCGCCATGTTCGGTGGCGCTTTCGCAAAGCCATCTCTGCCTCCTGGCAGCTCTGCGTCGCAGCCCGGCATGGTGCACGTTATGGCTCCTGCTCCACCGGGGCAATCTGCACCCGCTCCTCAGCCCGCCACGCCGCGGCCGAGCGTGTCGAACATGTTTTCGCAGGCTGCCTACCCACCGGCTACCGCACCTGTCAACCGAAAGCGCTCGGCTGATGAGGAGATGAGCAAAGGCACTACCTCCTTTCAGGCACCGGCCACCGAGAAGCGCACCAAGCCGAATGCGTCCATTGACTATCCGAGTTTACCGGTTGGTGCTAGCAACACCGCCAAGTTATTCGCCTCGACACTTGACAAACCGGCGGTGCAGCCGGCGACCACAACTTCTCCGAGCTTCGGCCCCTCCAATGATCTGATGGCGAGAGTGAGAGAACAGAAGGCGGCGAAGGAGGCTGCACAGAGAGACGATCAGACCGACAAAGCTGCACCAGCGTCATCGGCTTTCAAGCCATCTACGAAGTTCCATTTTGGCGCGTCTAGCGCTTCGTCGCCAGCAGCGGAGCAACCTGCAGAGACTCCCGAGGCGCCGAAGTTTGCCTTCAAGCCTGCAGCCCCTGCGTCTTCGAACACCGCTCAGACGCCTGCCTTCAAACCTTCCACCAAGTTCAACTTCGGCTCCTTCAGTGGCGCCGCGAAGCCAGCTGAGAAGCAAGCCGAGATTCCCCAAGCACCTTCAACGGCGTTCAAGCCCTCAACCACGTTCAAGTTCAGCGCATCCCCTGACAAGCCTGCTGAAGCGCCCAAGACGCCCTCCTTCGGTTTCAAGCCAGCGCCTGCCGACAGCGCGACAAACGCGCTCTCCGGCGGTCCCAACTTCCTATCCGCATTTGGCAAGAAAGCAGAGACGAGCATCGCGGATGCAAAGCGCAAGCGCATGGACGCCGACTACGACAGCGAGGAGGAGGACAAAGCTGCCTGGGTGGTGCGCGATGAGGCCCAGCAACTGGTTAAGAAGCAGAAGATTGACGAGGCGATCAAGAGCGCTTCGTTCGGCTTTAAGCCGACGACGCCAGCGGAGGATACTCCCCCATCGATTGCAGCGCCTGCTCTGACATTCAAGCCGATCGCGGCTCCTACTGGTGGTACCGACTTCCTATCTGTGTTTGGCAAGAAGGCCGAGGAGAGCGTCGCGGAGGCGAAGAGGAAACGCTTCGATGAGGATTATGATAGTGATGATGATGGGGATCAGGATGCGTGGGAAGCGAAGGATCGCGAGAAGCAGGAGGCGAAGAGGCAGAAGATTGAGGCGGCGATCAAGAGTGCGCCTGGGTTCAAGGTTCCTTCCACGGCGACGGGCGAAGCTGTGAAAGCGCCTCCGGTGTTCAAGTTGCCAGGTCTGGGTTTGCCTGCGGCAGCGTCGAGCGAGCCTGCCGCGGAGAGCGCTGTCGAGACGCCAAACCCGAATGCCGGCAAGAGCATCTTCGATCGCATCACGTTTCCGGCGAAGGCATCGACCACTACCAACCTCTTCTCCCCGCAGACGGCCACCAAGGAGGCGACCACACCAAGCTTATTCAATAGCGTAAACAATGGCGCTGCTCCTGCTATCAAGTTCGGCGCAGCTACACCTACCAAGAGCGCCAACACCAACGCGGTCGAAGCAGAATCGCAGCAAGGTCAAGGCAACAATACCTGGAACCCAAAGACGCCGATCAAATTCGGTGCGCTGAACGGTACGGAGAGCACGACGCCTGCCGCTGCGCCGCCCTCCAACATCTTCGGCGGGTTGTTTGGAGCAAACGCCGTCGCGGGCAACAGCAGCAAGCTGGCTCCACCACCGGTCGGCTTCGCCTTCGGCGCGCCCAAGGGCGTATCAGCGGACATATCCCGCGCCACCAGCCCCGGCATCACGACCGACGGCGAAGCCTCCGCAGCCGGCGACGGACCCGAAGGCGGCGACGGCGAGCCCGGCGACCAGGCGAATGAGAAGCAAGTCGAAGACATGACCGCGCTGATGGACGAAGAGCTCGAGGCCGAGGACGTCCTCTTCCAAGTCCCCATCGCCAAAACCATGAAATTGAGCCGGGAAGGAGGCGGCGCCGCTAGCTGGGTGGAAAAGGGCAAAGGACCGCTCTACATCCTCAAGAACAAGACCACGGGTCGCACGCGCGTGGTGATGAAGATCGCACCGTTGGGGCGTTTGGCGATGAATTTCTCGCCGGTGGAGGGGTGCAGTTATAAGTGTGCGGCTGGGAAGCGGACTTTGCAGGCGACGTTTGTGGATCATTTTGAGAAGGGGGAGGGGGGCCGGCCGAGCTCGTGGACGATACAGGTTCGGGAGGCGAAGGATGCCGTGGCTATTGCGGAGATTTTGGAGGAGGAGAAGGCTTGAGGGAGATTTGGGAAGGGGTTGTGGGTGATTGGTTGGTTGATTTGATGGATGGGCATTGCGCGGTGTTTTTGGGGTGCGATTGAGCTTGTGCTGGGTGTGTACAGAGACTGGCATGAACGCTTGGGGGTTTGGAGTGTGGCATCGCACGGAGCGCTTCTGGCGGCTCTGCTACATATAAGGGCGCGGCAGGGAGGGTTGTGTAGAGTACACTTCGCACGCGGGGATCTATGGAAGAGGAGGCCGGGGTGTATATGGAAGAAGAGCCCGGGTTGGCGGGTGGGAGGGGAGTGTTCGCTCTTCACCGGCGGTGTTGCTTTCGGCTTTCGGGCTATGTGCAAGGTCGCGGGTGGTGGATGAGACTGTTCGCTGCTCCTACGCCAGGGATGTTGCTTTCGGCTTTCGGGAGATGTGCAATGTCACTGGTGAGAGTGCGGACTACTGACTCCTGTCTGTCCACGAGGGCGCTTTGACTGCATATAGCTTGGCTGAATCTAAGATGGATCTGCTGCATTGTTCTACCCTTCCCTTCCTTTTCGTCTCAGGCGCCGCGAAGAGCACCGTTGTATCACGTACAGGCCGTGGTGATGGAATGAACTCTTCATTGGCGTCGTCGTTGGTTCACTTGGACTTGTGTAGAGCTGTTGTCGCCAACCGAGAATGACAGACTAGCCATTCTCGGATTGCCGCCTCCAAGACCAACTTCGCTCGGACTTAACGATCGACCAGGTGGTGAAGGATGAAACTAGGACCTCCCTCCCCAGTGCTCGTTGGCGCGATTGTACCATGACGAGTCGTATCTCCGAGACGGACGGCGTTGTTTGAATCCGCGATGCTGTATATAACACATACCTGATGTCGCTCTGGGCAGGGAGCCTCACCCACCCAAGAGCCCCAAGTCTGATCACGCCAAAATGTCCACAGGCAAAACCATTACGCTGATCACAGGCGGCAAGTCAATTCTCACCACTCTCACCCCTCTTCTCCCACACTAACAGCTCCCTTTCCTGCTCCAGCTAACACAGGCATCGGCTTCGAGCTCGCCACCCAACTCCTCGCCAAAGGCACCCACCACGTCCTCCTCGGCAGCCGCTCCCCCTCCAAAGGCCACGCCGCCCTCGAACGCCTCCAGTCCCGCTCCGACCTCCCGGGCACCGCCTCCTTCGTCCACCTAGACGTCACAGACGACACCACCATCGCCTCGGCCGTCACACAAATCGAAACCGACCACGGCCGCCTCGATATCCTCGTCAACAACGCCGCAATTGGGCGCGCGGGGGAGACGGACACGCGCAAAGCGATGCGGGAGTGTTTTGATACTAATGCCACTGGTCCCGCGATGCTGGGTTATGCTTTCGAGGAGCTGCTGGGAAAGTCCCGGGATCCGATGAGGCGGATTGTGAATGTGAGTAGTGGGGCGGGATCGGTGGGGAGGATGTTTGATCCGAATCGGAGGGCTGTTAGTGGACTTGGGAGGACCGTACGTATCCGTCCTGCCCTTTTTCGTTGCTCATGAGCTCGACTTAGGTCGATGCTGATGACATGCTTCAGCTCCCCTATCAAGCCAGCAAAGCCGCCCTGAGCATGGTTTCCGCGCAGCAGAGCCTAGATTTTGCTCCCTACGGCGTCAAAGTGCTTTGCTGGAACCCTGGCTTTACCGTTTCGGACTTGGGACCTTTCAACAAGGTTGAGCACGGGGCGAAGCCGGTCGAGGTGGCGGTGAGGCCGCTGGTGGAGATTCTCGAGGGCAAGCGGGACGCGGAGGCGAATGTGTTTTTGTCGGAGGATGGGGGGAAGTACCCGTGGTGAGGGATGGCCGTGGGAGTGTAGAGGGTGGGAAGGACGATGGTCTGCTCGAGTCAGTAGGGTTCGCCGTCAAATTACGGGTCAGCAAAATGCTGCAGGTCAAAGAAGGAAAGTTGGGACCTAGGTGGATGAGCATTCATGTCTTAGGTATCTTGTTGTTACACGCTATGCAGAAGCAAACGCCTTGCAGTCCCTGCCCTCTCGCGCGTATCGTACGGCAGAACGCTCCTATGCATCCTTTCTGCAACAGCACGGAAACTCATCTCAGTCGCTCTCCTGCACTCCCGCCTCTCGGCTCTCTCCCTCCCCGGCCTTACCGGATACTGACCCCACTCCTCTCCGTAAACATCCTCGTAGCAACATTCATTGCCCCCAACTCCTGAAACAGCAACTTAGCCGCATACGGGATAACCACCTGCGCAATCCGCGTCTTATTCCTACACGGCCTGCACTCCACAACCCCCTCCTTCAGCTTCGCCACCGGAGTCATCAAGCCGCAGATCTCGCAGATGTGCACCCGAAACGCGTCGCTAACATCCAGCAACCGCTCCTTAAGGAACGCGGAAGCCCCGTGCGAAATCATGCAATCCCGCTCCATCTCTCCGAATCGCAAGCCACCGTCCCGCGCGCGTCCCTCTACAGGCTGCCGCGTGAGAATCTGCAGAGGCCCTCGCGCGCGCGCGTGGATTTTGTCGTCGACCATGTGGCGGAGACGCTGGTAGTACGTCGGTCCGAGAAAGACCTGCGCGGCGAGTTTCTTGCCCGTGTGCCCGTTGTACATGATTTCGAAGCCGCGCTTCTGGAAGCCGTGGTCCTGCAGGAGCTGGGAAATGGAAGTGATGGTGACGTCGGTGAAGGGCGTCGCGTCGCCTTCCTGACCGGTGAGCGCCGCGACTTTGGAGAGCAGACACTCGATCAGATGGGCGATTGTCATGCGCGAGGGGATGGCGTGCGGGTTGATGATGATGTCCGGTACCAGGCCCGCGGATGTGAACGGCATGTCTTCTTGGCGGTAGGTGATACCGATCGTGCCCTTCTGCCCGTGGCGGGATGCGAATTTGTCGCCAATCTGAGGGACTTTGGTTGTGCGCGTGCGGATCTTCACGAATTTGAGGCCCTCGGTGTTGGTGGTTAGTAGGACTTGGTCAACGATACCGTTCTCGGTACTGCGGAGGGGGGTCGACGCGTCGCGCTTCACATGCAACTTGGTGCGTTGGCCAAGCTCTTCGGCGTCTGGAGCGATCGGAGCCGTCTTGCCGATGAGAATGTCTTCTCCGCTGACTCGGGCGCCGGGTGCGACGAGCCCGTCGTCGTCGAGCTTGTCGTATGTGCCTTGCTTCATCTTCATGGTCTCGGCTCGCAGGGGCTTCTCGAATTGCTCTACAACGCTCATGCCCACTCGCTTCTCTTGGTCCAAGTAAGCTCGGTAGAACAGACTCCTGAAGAGGCCTCGATCGATGGAAGATTGGTTCATGATGACAGAGTCTTCTTGATTGTACCCGCTGTACGTCGCTATCGCCACGATTGCATTCTGACCCGCAGGCAACTCGCGGAACTTCAAGAATTCCATACTCCGCGTGGTCGCCAGAGGCTTCTGCGGGTAGTAGAGCACGTTGGCCATAGTATCCATGCGGATGTTGAAGTTCGTCAGCGTAACACCCATAGCCTGCTTGCCCATAGCCGACTGATACGTATTTCTAGGACTCTGATTGTGGTCCGGGAATGGGATGATACTCGCGCAGATGCCCAGGATCATGGCTGGGTGGATTTCGCAGTGCGTCCACATCGCCACCTGCGTATTCGGTCGCGCCTTGATCCTCCTGTGTGGGTCGTCTTTGCTCTCCACGAAACCCATGCCCTGCTTCGCCGACTTGTAATCTTCGAGGTCGTCGGGCGTCATGATGATCATCGCCGTCTCCTCTTCCTCAGCGTCGAGGTACTCGATCACACCGCTTCTGACTAGCCCGTGCCAACCAAACGTGCTCTCTGCCTTCTCCTGCTCGCTGACCGCCTGTCCTTCGAGATTGGCAAGTGTCTGCTGGTCTTCTTGTAGTCGCAGCACATGCTCCTGGCGCAAGGCTAAGTTGCCAAATTCCGACGAGCTACGGTCCGTGTTCACCACGAATAGCGGCCTCATCACCCTGCCAGCATCCGTGAAGACCTTGATCTCCCTCTCTCGCACGTCCCGGATGATGGTGACCTCAAAGCCAATCACCTCCTTCCGCCTCAACTCCCGCAAAGCATCCGTGAGCTGCTTGCCGTTGGTATGAACACCCACCCACGTTCCGTTGAGGAAGACTTTCGTAGCGTTCGGATTCATCACCGCATCATACTCCTCCAGCAACTCCATCCCGCGATGCCGCATGTACTCGATCAATGGCGTACCGGGTGTGCCGACGGAAACGTAGCACATCAGCGCCAAGTTCTTCACCAGCCCACAAGCCTGTCCTTCGGGAGTCTCAGCCGGACAAACCAGCCCCCAGTGCGTGTTGTGCAGTTGTCTCGGTTTCGCAATCTTGCCATCTCTGCCGATCGGCGTGTTTGTGCGTCGCAAATGTGAGAGAGTGGAGGCATAGGTATATCTGTTCAAGACTTGGGAAACTCCGGCTTTCGCGGAAGCTGCTTTCTTCTGGTCACCCCAGTTGCCCGTCGCGAGACAATACCGCAGCCCGGACGTGATGATCTGACTCTTCACCGCCAACGTAATGACGAAGTCCTTGCCCGTCTCCACGCATCGGTGAAGGTAGTTGCGGATGTCTTTCACGAGCTGCGCGAACTTCAAACGAAAGACCTGTGCCATGAGAGGACCAGCGAGATCAAGCCGCTTTTTGCCAAAGTGATCGCGGTCGTCTTCTTCCACACGTCCAAGCTGGACTTGGAGGAGGCGGTTCACCATATAACCCAAAAAGAATGCTTTCCTCGTCTCCGCGCCTTCTTCTTGGCTGATATGCGGCAAGAACTCCTTCTGGAGGATGTCCCTCGCGAACTTGATACGCCTGTCTTTCGTCCCGGCCATGTTGCCTCTCCGCCCGATGAAGTCTAGCGCTTGCTCCCGCTCCTGTATCGCGGTGGCTTCTTCGATGCAAGACTTCAGCATTTCCAGCATCTGTGTGTCTTCGCGACGGCAGATGTGCATAAGGATGTCCTGATCTGAGACGATACCGAGGGCACGGAAGACGACGACGAGGGGGATGTCGGTCTTGACGTAGGGCAGACTGACTTTGACAGTCCGGCCGAGATTGCCGCTTGTGGTGCGCTCGTAGAGCTTGACTTGCATGGTAGAGATCAGACGGCTGCCTTTCTCGATTGCTGAGCGGATCTCAGCGACGACAGGGGTTGCAGAACCTTTCTTTTTGAAGACCTGGACTATGTTCGCAGCGCTTCGCTCTTGCGCAATGAGGACCTTCTCGCTGCCGTTGATGATGAAGTAGCCGCCTTGATCGAAAGGACATTCCTGGAAAGCATAAAGCTCCTGCTCGCTCCGGTTGCGGAGAGTGCAGATGCGTGACTTGAGCATAACGGGCAGCTTGCCAATGAAGACCCGAGTCTCCTGCTGTTCGGCTGACTTGTCTGTCTCTTGCTTCTCGTCTTCCTCATCGCGCACCCAGAAGGTCTCGTATTCCTGCCCGTCCCAGTCGTCGGGTGCAATGTACCGTTGCGAATCTTCATCCCACCAAGAACCTGCGGGTTTCTCTTTCGCGAGCATGATGCGCTTCCTCATCTCCAAGTAAATGGGTGACGAATACGTCAAGTTACGCAGGCGCGCTTCGTGGGGGTAGAGCGGCCGGGTTGTACCGTCGCCTTCGGTCATCGCGGCCTGGGAGATCGTGGCCTTGCCAAACTCAATCTGCCATCGCTTCTTCACGATCTGCGCACCCTTGCCATCGTCCTCGGGCGCCATATTGCGGTCAACAGAGATGAACTGTGTCTCGCTGATAATCTCCTGCATGGTTGTCGCTGCGAATTCATCGAAGGAGTCGAGCTGTTGAGAGACCAAGCCTTTGGACTCGAAGAAGGACTGGATGACAGTCCAGCAATCTTCGGAAGTGATGGCGTTGTCCTCCTCCATCTCCTCTTCACCCATACTCGCCATGCTCGCGTCACCGTTGTACGCCATCTTCACCTCCGCCAGGCGCACGCACAATCACTCTGCCCGATAACCCGTCACTGCCGGCCACCTGTCGCCGCCAAGCACCCCGCCCCACTCCTGTCTACGCCACTCGACTTACGTTTTACTCACTCGCTGCTGATGCAGGTGAAAACTCGACGGCGCGAGTCGCGGCGCACACGACGCGCTGGAACAAGGGGTGCAGACCCTGGGGAACGCCGGGTGACGATGGTGGTATCAGACTGACTTGGGTGGCGGAGCAGCTATGAGCAGGCTGGGGGTGAATGTGCGGACTGGCGATGAAGGTGAGGGTGGGTGAAGGAGTCTGCGACGAGGCAATGTCCTCACGGCTAGGTCGCGCTGCGGGACGGCTTCTCCGCGACTCGGGATCTTCGGCAGCTAGTGGATGTTCCCGCTCAGTTCGTCGACTTTACAGTCTGCTCACCTCTCCGTGTTAATTACCTTCCTTTGGGGACAGTGACTTGTCCATCGACGTGCGATCTCTCAAGCGGATATGCTCATGCTCACCATGGCGTGTGCAAAGCTCCAACGCTCGGGGCGAGCAAGCTCGTTCGTCTCTCCAGCTTCCAGCACACTCTCCAATTTACAGCACCATCGACAACCCGGCTAGCTATAGTATCTCTAGCTGGCACTCTCACGCTCCCATGCTACAGACGGCGACGCACCAGCAGTTGAGTCCCTCCGGACTGTTGACTTCAAGTCGTGTGCCCTAGGCCATGACATACAGTACCAGCACGCTGCACATGCAAATCAGTGAGAGATTCGATTGCGTTGGACGGTATGCACAGGGTTGCGAGTATGTTCGGTCGGCGGGATTGTCTCACGAGAGGTGCGCAGGCTCTGGAGATGCAAAGTTCGAATAATATTGCCCTCATCTTCGAATAACGTGATGGACGCCCGACGATTTCTACGAGCAGATTCCTCCGTTATTCAAGCTAATCCCAAGTAGGCAGCCAAGACACTAGCGCCGCAGACTGTGAGGATGTTTTCGGGTACAAGTCGTCCACACAAAGTCTATCAGCGCAGACGCAAAGCAGCAACAGCGTTCAGCAACGATTTCATTGCTGACGTACTATCTCGTAGGTCTTCTTATAAGGCTTGCCATCGCTGCTATCTCTCGGTCATGTACAAGTCCTTTGCTCGCGGCCTAAAAGACTCTCTCACATCCTGTACTCTCTTTTTCCACCACGCTAACGCTAGACCCGGGCACGAGGGCATCGGGGATGACTCTTGTTGGCGAGACACTCCCTCCGGATCCTCGGGTTTCGGACTTGTACCATGTGCACACCAACCAACCGCCACCACTTCCTACCGACAAGGGCATCCGATCCGAGAAACCCTCCGAAGAAGCTATGCAGACTCGACTCGAGCGTCTTGGCCGCGAGCGCCCTCCCGTCTTCACCATCTGGTGGAGGGAATCTATCTTCGTCTTCAGTATTGCCATGTCCCAACTCTTGACCGAGTTCTTCGTTTCAGGCTTCACCGTCATACTTCCGACCTTGATAACGGAGCTCGACATTCCAAGAGCGTCGAGTGTCTGGCCGGCGACCGCATTCTCTCTCGCAATCGCCGGCACCCTCCTCGTCTTTGGTAGGCTCGGCGATATGTGGGGAGGCTATCAGGTCTTTCTCGGCGGCCTAGTCTGGCTTCTGATCTGGAGTATCATAGCTG
Source organism: Friedmanniomyces endolithicus (assembly GCA_030411845.1). Classification (NCBI taxonomy): domain Eukaryota; kingdom Fungi; phylum Ascomycota; class Dothideomycetes; order Mycosphaerellales; family Teratosphaeriaceae; genus Friedmanniomyces; species Friedmanniomyces endolithicus. Next base: position 30,088 of record JASUXV010000043.1, read on the forward strand.
GCTTCAGCATCAACCCGCTGATGCTGGACTTCTGCCGAGCTTTGCAAGGTCTGGGAGCTGCTGCGTTCCTGCCTACCGGGATCATGCTCATGGGCTCGTTGTACAGGCCCGGGCCGAGAAAGAACCTGGTCTTCGCGATATATGGAACTTCAGCTGTGCTCGGGTTCTTTGGTGGCATCTTCGTAGCGGGTATTGTCGGCCAGTATCTGAGCTGGGGCTGGTATTTCTGGATCGGCGCCATCCTGACAGCCATCACCATCGCCACGTCTGCCTTGTCTGTCCCACGCTCCCGACCGGAGAGGAGCCGGCTGTGTGCGGCAGTCAAGATGGATTACCCCGGCGCCCTGGCCATCATCACCGGTCCCACGCTGATCGTTGTCGCCATCACGCAATCTGCGCACACCGCTGCGGCCTGGCGCACACCATACATCCCAATCATCTTCTCGCTCGGCATGCTTGCCCTTATCGCCTTCGCCTACATCGAGACCTACTCTGCCACCCACCCTCTGCTGCCCTCTTCCATATGGAAAGGCTCCGCCATGCTACCTCTGTGTGTCGCGATCTGCCTGCTCTACGGCACCTGGGGCATCTTTTCGGTCTACGGCACGCTCTACTTTCAGAATGTCATGTCCGTCTCGCCACTCCAGGTCGTAGCCTGGTATGCACCGCTTGGGATAGCGGGCTTGTTACTCAGTATTGCCGAAGGCTTCATCCTGCACCTCGTGCCCGGCAGGATCCTTCTCATCATCTCCGGGCTCGGCGCCACGGGATCGCAGCTCTTGCTCGCGCTCATGCCGCTCGAGAAGGCCAATTACTGGGCTTGGGTATTCCCGGCCACGATTATGAGCACGATCGGGATCGATCTGGCCACCATTTTGCTCACTGTCTTCGTGACGACGACATTCCCGGCTGCGCAGCAAGGTCTGGCTGGCGCGGTCGTCAATTCGGTACTGCAGCTCGGTGTTGCGTTGACCGTCGGGCTCACGGACATAATCCAGTCGAAGAAGGTGAGTGAGGTAGGCCTGGCCAGAAGCTACAAGTGTACGTTCTGGTTCGGAGTCGGTGCTGGAGCGCTGAGTCTGGCCATTATGATCGTGTGGGGTAAGGTGGCGAAAGCAACGAGTGGGTTGACAGCGGACGAGAAGGCGGAGCTGCTGCAGGAGGCGGAGCAATGCCAGGAGCCAAGACCAGGATAATTGCCGAATGCATAAGCTGTGGTGGGCGACCGAATTGGCAAAATGATGCATGGCCGCTGCGATCTGTGCTCGCTCTCTTTGACTAAAGTCATAGAATTAGCCATTCTACACCCCGATGTCTCAACTCATCCACCCAGTCTCCATCCGTCATAGGGGTGGTAGTGCCGTCTTCAAATGCCGGCCGACCCGCCCAAAGCTCCTGCAACAGTCTCGCGGCGCCTTTGACCGAGCCCCAAGGCTGAACGTTCCACACTTCACCCAACTGTTGCTTCGCCCACCCACGGTTGGTCAGGACTCTTGTCTCCGCCCCTGCAATGAAAGACGGCCAGGTCGTAGCAGCAAAAAGTGGATTAGAAGGTGGGATAGCCGAAACGTGGACGATGACCCGCGTCACGAGAGACTCCAGATCATAGCAGAGTTGTGCAGTAATGTCTTGTTGACGATATGATAGCATGAGACGTGTGAGGTAGATCAACACGGCGGCGCGATGTGCGGAGGCGATATGAGTGCGGTGATTCGGGTCGTTTTCGACGTCAGAGCGTAGATGTAGATTGCTCGCCCAAGCTTGGGGATCGAATGCTTCCGTGGTGGAGATAAGCTCCGAGCAAATCGCAGCTGCTTCTCGATCTGAGCTGGTTATCGATCCGCTAGCACTGGACGGCCGAGAAAGCCTCGCTCCCGCCTGTAGTACTTGGAGGAGGCTCGAGGGGAATGATGAGCAGTGGTTGCCTTCTGCATCTTCAAGCAAAGGTACGTTGCCGTATATATTTGAGCGGCGGATGTCATGACCATCACTCGGAGGAGACAGTGTTGATCCTATGATTCCGAAGCTGAGATGAGTTAGAACGTGCTGAACCTAGGTCATCAGCAGTAGAACGTACATCGAGTAATTTTCTGTGAGGCAGCGGCGAAGTGGATTCATACTAAACTGCTGGGTTGGCGTAAATGGCCCGTACAAGGTTCCCACTACGCTTTCTGCGCCCTTGATATGGCAGCTCCACTCTTCTTGCCCTGAGTCGATGAGTGCGAATTCGACGAGGAGGAGCACAGCCATTAGGAGCACGTCCTGGTCGATCGATGGCGGTTTCATGAGTGCAATACGCAGTAGCCGAAGGGCCTGCTGCTTGGCAGCGAAAGCATGGGTGTATGACTCTCCGTGGAGCTTAACGGCAAGTGTAAAGGGTTTCTGGCATGCATTGGACATGTGCAAAGCCGCATTCGCGATGATGGTTTGGAATAGGAGAGGATGCTGTTTGGTCAGCGGGACAAGCGATCGGAATGGATTACGGGCTGGGATATCGTAGAGGACGAGATCCGGGCACACATCAGTCGCAACTAGAGCATGTCAGTCTATACTTGGGGCTGTCGAGGGAAGCGGAAGGAGCTCACAGTAAGACAGGTACCGTCTCGACGCACGGTCAACATCTTGGATCAAAGGATCTGTCAAAGGTCTGGTAAATGATTCGTACGTCCGTCCAATCCTTGTCCCTCGACTACTCGTCCCAGTTCCCCAGCGGAGGAGACGCTTGTATCCAAGACATTCGTGACCGCGAGCGACGCATTTCAAGCAGTGCGGCCAGGAACGATCGCACTTCCAGCGATGGCGTCGACAGGTATGACAGGCGCTTGGGTTGCGTGGGGCGCTGATCATGATTGTCCATCTACCTGGTATGTCGCCTTAGACACTGGCCGACCTTTCCACCAACGCTTCCGTCAATCTCAATGGAAGCAGTGCTGGTGGCGTTCGTACTTATACCCGACATGTACCTCTGTAAACCTGAGGTGAAGTTCCAGCTTGCTCGGGCGCTGCCGAAAGCCACACTCATGCTCTCGTTGACGACTGCACTTTTTGTCACCAGCACTTCCATTTGAATGCCGATAAAGCGTCATCATCATGATAGGTAGAAGCAACGACTGCTGTGCTCATGCCTGCCGATCATTTTGAAGGCTTGCAAGCCGAGCGAGGTCTCCAACCAGCACCATCACAGCCGAAGAGGTGGGAACGCCTACGCTGCTAACAGCACTTCACGCTAACTATCCGCTACCCACTGTGCCTTGTTCGCCGCGAGAAGCGACTCTCATATGCGATACGCTTCCGCAGCGGTCTTACTCCATACCCACTCGCGATCGAGTTCGCTGAGACTGATATCCGGATCCGCAAGCGCCATTTTCACCACATCTCTCCAAGCTACCCATGACTTTCCTGCGAGTGGTCCATCAACATTGCACACAGGCCAGTCACTCCCAAACATCGTGCGGCGTGGACCGAAACAGCTCAGTACATGCTTGACCCACGGTTTGATGGACGCCGTAATGTGTTCTGCGGAACTAGAGCCTGGAGGGAACTCGCTGAACTGCCCGGACAGCTTCATGTAGGTCCTAGAGCAGCTGGCCATGGCGTTTATAGCGTTGCACCATTCGTCGAACGCTCCACCGGGTTTATCGATGCTGTGAGACGGGACGTCCTTGTACTTCGGCTTGCACATGTGATTGATGATGAAACTCACCTTCTCACCTTCCACCACGCCCTCGTGGGCTTTATGCATAGCCTCACTCATCATCTCCAGCTGCCACACTCCAGCTCGGTGCTGATCGACGCCTACATCGAACGAGAAACCCCTCTTACCGAGCAGCTTCAGGTTGGCGATGAAGTCGGCACTCAGGACTAGTTCCCTGAATTTGGCAGGGTCGAGATAGAACTGCAGCAGGAAACGGAAGCCTTTGACTCGCCGCCACGTATCTGGACCCGCCCGATCCTGGGCAAGGTCGAGATACTCTTCCAGGACATGCGTTGGCCGATGCATGGGTGCCCACGGAACCACACCAAGAAGCATTTCGGCATCCCGTGCTTCGTAGCGTCCTTCAACTAGCGACCGAAGAAAGCCAATCTCGTCCAGTGGGCCTCTGGCCCAGACTGCAATGTTCCCGTTGGGCTCGGCATAGCAAACGTCCGTCTCGACGTAGACGACACCTCGTACTTTGAACTCGGCATCCGAAGAGTTGGCGTTATCGATCACGGCGTAGTAGTCTTGCAGTAGATGGGGCTTAGCCAGCGGCATGTCCGGGGGCGTCATCCAGGCATGGCATTCTTCGTTCGTCGTTTCTTTGGGCCAGAGGTGGATGTGGCAGTCTATCAATGAATGGAGCGCCATGGTGAGGCATACCAGTGCTGGGACTTGAAGTTGGACGACCGTAGCCTGTGCCTCTGCGCTCGGATTAGTCTACCGCATTGGATCTCCTCGTTACGGAGAGTTGACAGCAGGTAACGGTGATGCCGGAGTATGCCATCTACGTCGGCGGACTACCTTCCAATACTGTGAGTAGGTCGGTCGAGCTTCGTCGCCGATGCAACAAACACCCGACCGACTTCGGTCTTAGCTCGACCGAAGCTTGATCGCGAGTCGCTCACAGGATGCCCCGCCTCGGACGAGGTCGTACTCCTCGCCGACAGTCGGCATTTGGGTGTAGGAATATGTGCAGCGGTCGGAGCTTGTAAGAGTGACGAACGTCGCGAACGTCTTCTCTAGGAATCCCAACCATACCTGCAAGCATCCGTATCGAATTGTAACCCAGAATCTCCTTGTCAACACTGGTCGTTTAAGTCTTGCAGATAGCTGACGCCAAAGCGACCATGGACTCTCTACCAGCCAGGACAAACGGCGCGAACACGAACGGAGGTGCCCAAGCATCGCCACCACCGAAGGGGATCTACGTGCCTGTGCCCACCTTCTTCGCAAAAGAGGGCACATCCGCCTACGATGCAGTCACACCCCCTCTCGACCTACAGACCCAAACCGAGCACTCTCTATTCCTAGTCAAGGGCGGTATCAAGGGCCTCGTGATTCTCGGAAGCACAGGCGAAGCCATCTTTCTGCGCAGCGAGGAGCGAAAAGAATTGATTTCGAGCCAAAGGAAAGCGTTAGATGATGCGGGATTCAGGGACAGACCAATCATTGCTGGTACTGCTACCCAGCAAATCGATGATACGCTGCAGCTGGTCAAGGAGAGTAAGGAAGCTGGCGCCGAGTATGCGATGGTGCTCGGGCCTGGGTACTTCGCGCCAGCCACCAGCCAAGAAGGGATCAGGAAGTGGTTCGAGGCTATCGCGGATCGCTCGGTACTACCTGTCATGATGTGAGTATCAAATTGATCACTTGCCTTGTGATTGCGACTGACTCCAGCCAGTTACCATTACCCAGGTGTCACCAACAACCTCTACATCGCACCGTCAACGTTCGAGAAGCTCGCAGCGCATCCCAACATCGTCGGCACCAAGCTGTCCCACGGCATCATCGACGACCAGACGCTGATCGCCGCGAACCCTCGGATCGACCACGAGCACTTCTACGTCTTCACCGGCCTCGGCCAGAACCTGCTGCCAGTCTTGACCATCGGGGGCGTAGCCGCCATCGACGGCCTAGCCGGCGTCTTCCCACGCATAGTCGTCAGGCTCTTCCGCCTCTACAACGAGAGCGCGGCTAGAGGCACGACGAAAAAGGACATCGACGAGATGCGTCTGCTGCAGTACCGGATCTGCGAGGGCGAGAAGTTGGTCGCTGCTTGGGGCGTGGTGGGGATCAAGGAGGCGCTGGCTAGGGTGTGGAACATGGGGAGTAAGACTGGGGGTCGCTTGCCGCTGGCGGGCGGGTTCCAGGATGGCGAGAAGGAGTGGAGTAAGTGGTCGGAGGTGTATCAGGGTTTGAAGGAGATGGAGGAGCAGTTCAAAGCGGAGGGTAAGGAGGGTTGATCGAGAGTGTCAGTTCGTTGAAGCGCTATGCCCGCATTGACGTGACTTCCTGACGTGAGTACGGGAAAGTGGCGGGCGTTCCAGGCCTTACCGAGCACTTGTGTTCTGCATCTGGCCATAAAGTTGTTGTATACGTTAGCCCTCCAGCCTCCGTCGCAAGCGGGTCAGATCGATATTGTCGCTTTCGATCTAGCACTCCTTGCGCTCGGACTAGTGAAGGGTGACCGATGTCGTATGTAGTCACGGCGCTCCCGGAGAGCAACCTCCGAAAGCTGACAGCGGGTGTGCACGGCGTGTAGTCGTCGTGAAGGGTCCACCATGTGAGCCGCACCGTTCACCATGTTGACCCTCTGCTCTCCACACCCGCCAGAGATTTTCTGTGGGGACGGGAGGCCGAGCTCAGCGGTGGCGCAACACGAAGAACCCCACCAGTTGGACGACGACTTCCGAGCTCCGTTCTGTTCCACTTCCAACCACCGAGATTTCATCGTCCTCTAACTGATAGAGAACTCGAAAGGTGGTCAGTATGCCCGGTGTACCAGCCTGTGGTACCCTCGACAGCTGCCACTGCACTCGCCGGGGATCATGCCACAGCTCCGATCGAGGCAAACGCACCAAACTTCACCACCTTCCGAAAAGGCTCTTCCCCGCCGTCCATCAGAGTTCGCAGATACGCAATCGGCGGGCCGAGCAGAAACATGTCGTTCGGTCGGCGGACAGGAATGACTTGCGTTAGCTGATCGCCCGTCTCGACCCTTGATCCTTGTGCTTTGCGGACCACAGGGCGTGGCATCACAAGCTGAGGAAAGTCCTGACGCACCAATGATGAGATCCAAATTTCTGCTGGCGTGTTGCTTCCTCGAGGGAGTGCTGTGTGCGTTCGCGGTCGGCTCCAGAAGCGTTGAGGTGGGTGTGGGAACCGGCTGTTTGGCTGGTCGGACCAGGCTGATGGCTTGCATGTCTCGACCAAGTACCCCTCATGCACGAGCTCGAGAGGTGCAGACGGTGGCTGCAGGTGGCTGCATTCGTTGCTTTGATGCAATCGCCCTCGTCTACGTGCCGCAAGACCCTTTCACAGGTCCGTACGCAGCTGTTCGAACCGAGACGAGTGCAGCTTGTTGGGATGTCTATCGTGTAGTGCGTCTAGGGCTTCGTGGACTGCTTCGCCGCACAGTGAGCACATCGTGACATCAATGTCGTCGACCTCGTGCACATATTGTTTGCTGCGATTCTCAACAGCGATCGACCGAGATCCTTCGGACGCACTTAGGCGATGTTGTACAACAGCGGCATACTTGCATGGTGGGTGTTGGAAGAGGTGGGGACGCAGGTACACGGTAGAGGTGTGATTCCATGTTGGAACTCGAGAGAAAAGACTGCTGTTCAGCGGTTCATTTGCTTTTCCTGCGTTTCAGCAGCGAGATTATCGTAGATTAAACTTGAAATCGAAATGTGTCGTGGAACGCCATGCCAAAACGGACTCGGGTATTCGTCTGAAGTTCAGCGACACGCGGAGCAACACCGTCGCCGGTAAGGTCCAGTCTCCTGGCAGTAAAAGTTGCCGCTGTGTATTCCCATTTTTCGAAGAAGATGAATGCTTTTTGAGCAAGCAGAGCTTTTCAAAGTAGATGATGACGCCGCCCACTTGTTGCTTTCATCTACCTCTATGAGCAATGCTGATACAGAAACGAATCCGATGCCGGGGTATCAAAGTATGTTAATTAGAGTCGTCAGTCGTTGTATGCATCATAAACGGAGCACCGTAATGTCGCATGGGAGGGTCGTAAGCCGGCAATTGGTCGCCACGTATCAATTCGTGCGGTAGGTCGAAGGAGGTTGACTTGCGGCCGTCGGGTTCTGTCGAGCCATATTGGGGCAAGCGTATCATGCGAACACGGTCGTCCGCATCTGCCCCGTCCCTACTGCCCCAGGTAGTCTGCAAGAAGTATCAGAATATACACTGTTGCGCGGGATAGGGGTATGTAAGCTTACCTCACTCAAGGTCAGGAGACCCCAGAACTTGATGAGCCCGTGGAAGTATCCGAAGACGATGTAGATGGGAAGGAACCTGAGATCCGCCGGGTAGCGGATGAAGTGGCCCCAGAGCTTCACGGTCTTGCTGAAGAGAAAGGTCCATAGACACAGGAAGACAACCCAGGCTACCCGCTGTTCATGTGGCAAATCGACTGATGCCTTGTAGAACGCGTACATCATGAAAGCATCGTACGGGCAGGCCCAAGCGGTAATGGTGGTTTGGAGCACAGCGTACGTGGTCCAAGGCTGTGTACGCCAGTAATGACGCTCCTCGAACATGCTCGTCAGATTGCTACGCCAGTTACTGCGGACCCAACGCAAGCATTGGTTCAGGTACTTGGGACCATCCTCGAGGGTCGTCTGAACCTCCGCCTCGTGATGGTACTGCATGGCGATCTTCTTTCCATGCGAGTACATCCAGCGAGTGAGGAAATTGTCGTCATCCGCGTTGAGCTGGCAAGTGCGCCACTGCTCGTTCGTGAACTCGTGGGTAAAGGCAACATCTTGGAGGATGTCGGTCCGATAAGCAACCGTACGGCCCGATAGACAAGGCAGCCCACCATCGATGTGGAGACAAGCAGAGCAGTCGAAGTTGCGCCTCTCGAGATAGGCGGCACCCAGAAAGCTCCAGAAGCTCATATTCGGTGAGCGTTTCAATCGCTGCGAGGTTCCTACGCCGCCCATATCCGGATCCTCAAATGGTGCCAGCATCCATTGTAGTACCTTGGGCGGCCAGATTACGTCGTCGTCGACGAATACAGTGATCTTCGTCGTGACCTCGGGGATGGCTCTGCACATCTGTCTGCGCTTGTTTGCCTCCCGAATGCTCAGAACCCGTATTTTCTTGGAATTGATCGAATTTGCGATCTTGGCCAGGTCCTCGACGTTGACATCCACTGTCACCAATATGAGCTCACGAGGCTCCGTTCGCAGACAGGTCCGCAGTGTGGTCACCAGTTCCTCGCCGCCGGCAGCGATAGTTGGCAGGATGATCGTGACATCGTCAGGAGAGTACGTCGGGTACTCGGGTATTGGTATTGGCCGAAAGGTCCAATGGGAGACGCAATTCACGATGGTACGCAGATACCGGAACACCCTACTCCAATGCATAAGCTCACGTGCCTCCTGATGGTGGTGTGCATTGGTGTATGCGTCAGAATACGTACCACGAAATGATGAAAGCGCAAAGCCAAGCACCGGACCGGGAAACCATGCTGTCGGCCTGCAAAACGAGAGGAAGAGCCAGCGATTCGAGGACTACATAGGTGGGTAGTATGCTAGCAAGGTATAAAGGGAAAGGATCAGAGGGACGAAATGGGGATATAAGTGTTCGCCATCATCTTCCTCGGTTGTCATGCGAGCTTTAGATTTCAGTCCCTGCTGCTGCTGCGTTCATTTTATTAGCATGCCTCTTGCGCGCAGAGCTCCGTAAGGTACCCTATGAGCTCACTTCTCAAAGAAATCGGGGCGCGTGAAGGCTGGTCAAAACGCTCGAATTGGAGCTGCAGGAGCTATGGCTGACGGCCCCGCTCGAGCCTCGCTCGTTGATGATGGGGTCGTGTTGAGGGTCTCGCCTATGACAATTTTGAAGCTAAGGTAGCATGAACAAGCGGGAAATGCTCGTGCGGGCCATCTGGTTGTTGCTGGCAAGATGTCGCGAACGCCCGCGCACGAGCACTCGCACTCGAAAGGGTCTGGCGAATCCTTCTGCGGCTCCGTGATAGGTCCGCCGCTCTCTACCCGCCGGTGCATGCGAGCGCGGCAAGGCCCGGGTATTGGATGTAGGCGCCATGTAGGGTAGCCGTGGTCCAGTTGTGAGGTTCGGCGGCAATAATCGGCGGAGGTCTCAACGTTGACGACTTTATGTTGGTCTTCAGGTTGGTAGTGGGCTATCGCGTTAGGCGCTGTGCTTCTTGCCCATTTCACGCTCTAATAATATCGGGGAACATCAGATGACTTCGAGTTACCCTGTTGATCACCAGTGACAAGCTTTGAGACATGCATTTCGCGTTGCCAAGGTTATCGACGATGTCGGATGGAGGCGATGGCCGGGACCGTGGGTTCACCCACACGGCTAATATGACGACTTCACTAGCGCGGTACCCGGCGCTTTGACGGGAAAGCTCCACAACATCTCCGTACCTCGCTGGCTGAGAGGTTATCTGCGCACGAAGGCCCACGACTTCAGCGAAGCATCGCTACTGCAGATCAGCTGAGACTGGCCCAAGCTGACATAGCGCTTGGTACGGTACGTTTAGCGTGGAGACTGCTAGAAGCGGCGGCGCCGCAGAGCACCGCTATCATCGCACATGTGCCACAGCTTCGCAAGTCAATCGCAACAGTCGGCCGAACTTCTCCACAAGTCAGCCACAACGGGATAGTGAGCGCTTTGTGGAGTCCCAAGTGATAGAAGACTTGCAGCTTGCAGATATGTGCGTTGCAACGCTGTTGAGGACGGCTTTCGGCACCGAAGGTTTAGCAGTAGCCTCTGCGACCCAAGCACTTCCGTCGACCTTCTACTATCCTGTCGTCTCTTCTGCCTCTCATGTCAGAGACGGTCGACAGTCTGCCAAGTGAGCAATCTGCTGCGATGGTGAGGTTGACGTCAATGCGCAGGACGAGCTTCCGGGTTGGAACGAACTTGCAGTGGCAGGCACAAGCAGTAGCAGCTTGAATGCATGTGCAATGCAGATGCACCCGCAGAGCTGTTGAACCTGGGGTCGGCTGAACCTGTTCATCAGAAGGTACTGCAGTGATCTACCGGGTGGCAGGGCTTCCCCGGTGCACATCGGGTGCAAGCAGCCCATCTACTTCCTCATCGGAGACGGTGTCTGCGGCGGAAAGGTGATGCCGCGTAGCCAGCACGCCACGGCAGGGACCGTAAATGGCATGCGTGTGCGGATATCGCATTGCTTTGCTGGCACCAGTAACGTGCGTTCCTCATGGATAGGCATCGGGCCGCTTGAGACTTGATTGTGCCTGGTTCAATGTCAGTGTTACGGGATCGTGTGCCGCGGCTGCGGCCATCGGAAGAGAAACGGCATCGCAGCGCCGTACCATGTCGCTCCTTCCTCCCCTTAGCGGCCCGGCGTTCCTATACCCGCGCAAGTACTACGATCCGAGTCTGCCGGTATTGGTGCGAAGCAGAGAGGTGGCGATATCCAAAAAGTTGAGAGAGAACAACTGGTCGCACTGAAGTGTCATTGACGTTGAGAGGAAGCACGTGCACTCGTGACACTATTGTGCAAGAGCCGACGGTCACACAACAGCAATCACGACGCAGGTACGCTTGCCTCGTCACCTCGTCTACCAACGTCCGGGTGACACTTTACCGCGGAGATGGGGCTGGAGTGCTCAGCGAGTGGCGCGCGCGTGGAAACCGGCACCGCGACAACGCCAGACGCCGGAACCGTTGCGCCGATGATACGCGAGTCCTGTTGCCGACTTGTGTTGTCGACAATACCGGGTCGATGATTGGGTTCCTGACTTGTCGCGTGTCCCACGTTGGTACAGGCACGAAGGAAACCACGCGTGGCGTCACGTTCTCCGGCGCTTCAAGCAACCGCGGGCTGCCTCGTTGGCTGTGAGACGGTCGCAGCGTTTCGTTATCTGGCTACCGTTGGTTCCTGTAACCGGTGTCATGCCAAGTAGAAATCCTCGCGCCAGGCTAGATACCTTGGGAGCTGCCGCATTCGCCTACGAGAGGAGGTCCGTGTGCCTCATCAGTATGCCCTCGTTCCTTCCCGTGCGTGCAGATACATCACGCCGCCGTCGCGGTCGCTTGGTGCTCTATTTGCATAACTCAATGCGTTGCACAGCGCAGATCGACGTTCCTGGACTGATGGGGATCGCCGCTCCACCCAGGCAGCCCTCAGATCTCCCCGAACAGATGCCGTAGATGTCGACGAGTGGTTGTTTGCCAGTACGTGCTTGAATCGCCTGCACGAACTCGCGTGGTATAGCTTGGAATGTATCAAATAGTACGCTTTTGACGTGTGGAGTTGGTCAGAAGTGACGTTGAAATATCGTTGCGCGGTTGCCTAGGTGGAACCGGTTTGGGCTAGCACGCTCCTCATGAACTGACTGACACCAAGTTCATGTATTCTCTCCTTGGTGAACTTACAGCAATTGTGCTTCCAAGATGGGACTCGTCGAACTTGATACCATCTCATTCAGCAATAGTAAGATAGTAGTATTGACAATAGTACAAGCGTTCACGGGCAGCAGACATTGGCGCACCGTGTGCCCTTCACTCCGCACGTTCACCAGTCACCTTGTTTCCCATCCCGCTCAACACCAGCATCCTGCTCTAGTGATGCGGGGCCTGCTCACTCCTGTATCCGATAATCTTGAATCGCCCAATCATCTCACCGACAGTAAAGAAGCCCAAGACCTCCGCCGCGACGACGCCAACGGATGCGAGTGCTCCAGAGTCGAAGTTCCGTAACCGGGTCATCAGCGCATCGGGGTTCTCAACCGCCTTGGAAGCCTGACCCGCGGCCTGGCTGGCCTGGGACTGCGTCTGGTTCATAAGGGCCGAGGGATTGCGGAGGGCATTTTGCAGTGGTGTCATGTATGATTGAATGGTGTGCATGTTGCTGGTCCCGTTAGCAGGTGCATCGAAGAAAATGCGGGTGGCTGGTAGACCAACGGTGGAGACATGTTGCGACCCTGAAACATGATCTTGCCGAGCTCACCTACGACGCGTGCGTAGTAGATGGTAGGAGGGACGAGGCCTTAGTCTCCAGTCAGCGCCGTATACCCTAAAGACTGCCCTTTGATGTCCGCTCACCTTGAGCAAAGCTAATGATCTGTCCTGCTCGTCCACCCATACCCGAAGCAGCCTTGCTCGCTGACTCTGCTGCGCCGCTGATGGCGCTGCCCGCGGAGCTAGTCACTCGTGAGAGTCCTTGCTGGGCTTTTCCAGCCATGTTGGACGCGCCCTCCTTGGCCTTCGCAGCGGTGGAGGAGGCGGCATTGGTCGCTTCGGTGGTGGTGGAAGCGGCGCGGCGCTGCAGCAGCCATCTTGGCTGTCTCAGCGACAACCGTACTAGGCAGCCGGACATCGTGTGATATGTAGACAGTCGGAGGAAGTGTATGCTCAATGGCAGCTGTTGGAGCTTGGAATCTCCTAAAATCTTGACGGCGGAAGATTCCGTTCGGTCGGGCCGGCTTCAGCCGACTTCTTCACCGCGACCGAATTTGAGCCCAGCACGACTCAAACAAGAATCACACTGTCCGATGGATCCTCTCAGACTATTGTCGCGGTCGACTAGGCTACGAGACGGGAGGCAGCACGCGCAATACACTACGCCTCCAGGCGGCGGGAAGGTGCAAGCGGCGCAACTCAGTCCAGTGGAAGGCACCGCGAAACCGTCAAAAAAACGCAAGCTTGGCGAGCGTACATCCATCCCCCCGGACGATCAGTCAGGAGGCTTGGATTTCTTCGATACCGCTGCCAAGTCCAACACAAGGCCTGCGATTCCACCGAAGCAGGAGGCCGTCCAGGATGGGGAGAATGGCTGTTTCGAGCAACGTGGAGATAAGGCGCCGTCGGGCGCGTCTGAGATGCCGATGATATCTGATGAAGAGATGCGAGCTGTGTTGAAGCAACATAAGTTGAAGGTCACATTGCTCACCTCGGCGTCTTCGCGGGTGAAGCAGAGGCGGATAGGTAAGAAGAGTGCGAATGGGAAACTGGAGAAGCCGACGCTGTATCCGAACCCATTAGTGTCGTTCCGAGATATGCGTGTCCGCTTTGGTATTTCTTCCAGGTTGGCCGGGAACGTAGACGAGCAGGGATACAGCGTCCCAACTGAGGTACAGATGGGTGCTTTACCGATCCTGCTGGACGCGCCAGACCAGTACCTGGGCGACCACAGCCCGTTCACCACGGACGAAATCTCGGTCCGCAGTCCAAACCTCTTGACTGTTGCGCCGACTGGCAGTGGTAAGACACTGGCATTCATGATACCGTTGCTACATCACGTGCAAACTCGCAGACATCAGGTTTCAGTCCCGATCAAAGCAGTGTCTGCGATCATCCTGGCGCCCACCAAAGAGCTTGTCGGCCAGATTACGAACGAGGGCAGGAAGCTCGCCAAAGGGACCGATATCAATGTGACTCAGCTGCGGAAGGGTATGCGCTTGTCACCTAGTCAACCCTCGAAGAATGAAGCAGAAGACCCAAGCCAGACCAGTCTGATGAGCGGCGAGCCCACTGTCGTGAAGGCTGACGTACTTGTAAGTACGCCTGGACTTCTGCAAAGCATATTGAGCGACGAGCGCAAATCGTCATGGGACGCGCTCTTGAACGTAAAAGAGTTCGTCCTAGATGAAGCAGATGTGCTCTTAGACCCTCTGTTCCGGGAGCAGACTCTTGGTGTATGGCGGAAACTTACCAACAGTGGGTTGAGTGTGAGCTTATGGTCTGCCACAATGGGCAGCAATATTGAGGAGTTGGCAAGAACAACGATCAAGGACTGGCAGGAACAGGTTGGTGCGCGACATGCTGAGTCCGTGCAGGAAGCGCCTTTCATCAGGCTCGTAGTCGGCTTGAAAGACTCGGCTGTGCCAAATGTGGAGCATAAGCTCGTATACGCCGCTACGGAACAAGGGAAGCTTATGGGCCTCCGCCAGCTCCTCCATCCCGCGTCTACCCCACAAAGCGCAGGTGCGCCGCTACTTCCGCCATTCCTCATCTTCACGCAGACCATCGAGCGAGCAGTTGCGCTGCACTCCGAGCTACTATACGACATACCTGCAGAAGCTGGCGGCATCGGACGCATTGCAGTCCTGCATGCCGATCTGACGGATACTGCTCGCGACGGCGTCATGACACGCTTCCGGAAAGGCGAGACCTGGGTACTGATCACCACGGATCTGCTTTCGCGAGGTGTCGATTTCCGTGGTATCAATGCGGTGGTCAACTACGATATCCCGACTTCGAGTGCAGCGTATGTACATCGGATAGGCCGCACGGGAAGGGCGGGACGGACGGGTGGTGTTGCGGTCACGCTGTATAGCAAGGAGGATATACCCTACTTGAAACATGTGGCGAATGTAGTGGCGATGGCTCAGAAGCAAGAGGGCTCGTCGAGTAAGGATGTGGGTGTGCAGCCGTGGCTGCTCAATGCGCTTCCAAAGCTTAGCAAGGAAAAGAAGCAGATCTTGAAGAAGCGAGGAATTGAGTCTCGGACCACTCGCGGCAAGGCGAATGACTCCAAGGCTATTCGCAGCACGCGCATCAGTTCGAAGGCTGGTTTCGTAAAACAGGCACAGAACAATCGCAAGGGCGCCATTCTGGGTAGTCAGCGGAGAGCACAGGCCGAAGCGCTCGGTGATACTGGAGATGACAGCGACTTTGCAGGCTTCGACTAGAAACCAAGACTCAATCACTGAAGGTTGACAAACAGCCCCCCGTCTACCAACAACTGTGCGCCGGTCACATACTCGCTCAGATCGCTCGCCAGAAACACTGCCGGTCCTGCCAAATCCTTCGGCTGCCCCAGCCTGCCCAGCGGAATCCGACCCTCCATGTACTTCTTCTTCTCCGGATCCGCCAAGTCCTCGTCATTCAGCTGCGTCCGGATTGTTCCCGGGAGAAGAGCATTGCACCTGATACCATACTTGCCCAGTGCGCACGCCGTGCTTTGTATCAACGACAACACCCCGGCCTTGGTAGGGGTGTAGTGCGTCTGGCCGGCGCCGCCAACGAGAGCCGAGATGGAGGAGATGGCGATGATGCTGCCTCCGGGCGGATCTTGGCGAGCCATTTGCTGCGCGGCGGCTTGCACGGCGAAGAAGGCGCCGTTGAGGTTGGTCGAGATTGTGTGGTTTACCAGATCGGGGGACATACTGGAGGTCGACGTCAGTCACTGTGGGTACAGGTTGGACCTTAGCGAGGTTTGTACGCACGTCAATAAATCCGCAAATTGGCATACGCCGGCGTTGCTCACGAAGATGTCTAGCCTTCCGAAAGTCATCACTGCCTTCCTTACCAGCGCTTGGCCTGTCTCTGGCTTCGAGATGTCGCCCGCTGCTGCGATTAGTCTTGCCTCTCCCTCTCCTGCTTCTTGTTTGAGCTCCTCAAACTGCGTTGCTGACTTGTCGTCTGGAAAATAATTCACAGCTACGCTCGCGCCGTGTTTGAGATATTCGAGAGCAATGGCGCGGCCGATTCCCGTGACAGCTCCAGTGATGGCTGCAACTTTTCCTTGGAGGAGCTTGGCCATTGTTGAGGCCGGGCGAGTCAAGTATTGATTCTGATTTATGAATGCTTCAGTGGAAGACGGACTGCCTTCTGGTCTGATTTTCTACATCATCCGCGTAAGGTATATTGCATCGTAACATACTCTCGCGCGTATTGTGGGTGCGGACCATCTCTGGCCGAGTGGAGACCAAGCAGGTGACGTCTGAATTCAAAGTCACGTGTCTGAGACACCTGAGGCATCACTTTTGCATGTGACTCCACCTCGTCCGGACTGCATGATGCTCGCAGCGATGGCGTGCCGCTCTTACTGGCCCGTCAACGTCAAACGACGGCATGCTCGCTTCCAACTGGTCTGGTATACGTCTAGCATAGGCGTAGGGCCGAAGGCTTGAGCGTAAAACCATGGCAGGGTGCGCGGTAGGACGTCATTGGCCCGATGGCCCGGAATCAGAATTCTCTCAACGCATTGAGGTCATAATGCCAGGCTTGGCAGGCACAAGCAGCGATTATTCTGTCTGGTTCCCGCGCTGACAAGACGTACCAAACTCGGGCTACTGAACTGGCGCTGTTCCGATGATCTGAACGAGCGAGATCCTTTCGGGAGTGGAGTTTGAGGTGTTTCCGTGTCCTGAGGGTGTCAATACCGCTTGAGGCATACGTAATATCATCCTAACCATGGGAGTCCTTGACACGACTAAGGACTTGTTTGCCCTGTTCACACAGCAGGTACACGAGACTCCAGACGCTCTTGCATTGGAAGACCAAGATGCAACGTATACTTACGCGGAGCTGGACGAGAAGGTAGCCGACCTCGCGAGCAGGCTCCGACATCATGGAGTTGAACGGGACAGCTCCGTTGGCGTGCTCTTACCGCGCAGTGCAGACTACGTTATTGCATGCCTCGCTGCCCTTCGTGCTGGCGGAGCATTTCTAGTCCTTGAGCTGGCATACCCTCCTGAGCTACTGGCTGATGTCCTTGACGATGCGCGGCCGAGCGTGGTCGTCACATATCGAGCCGAGACGGGTAAGATAAAAGAGGGCATTCCGCTCATCGTCCTCGATGAACAGGCACCGACCACCAACGGGACGTCCAAGGAGCTGTCTGAGACGCCCAACGAAAGCGATCTGGACAAGCTTGCGTTCATCGCATATTCATCTGGGACAACCGGCAAGCCGAAAGGCATCGCGAATCCACATCGAGCACCCGTACTATCGTACGATTTACGCTTCGAGCTTTCAGATCTCAAACTCGGAGACCGCGTCGCCTGCAATGTGTTTTTCGTATGGGAGATGTTGCGGCCGCTCTTCCGAGGAGCTACTACCGTCGCTGTGTCAGACGAAGTCAGCTATGACCCTGTTTCTCTCGTGGAGCTCCTCCGGTCGAAAAAAATAACTGAGACGTTGATGACCCCAACCCTGCTTGCCACCGTGCTCTCTCGGCATCCAAAACTTGGCGACCGGTTGCCACACTTACGCACGCTGTGGCTCAACGGTGAGGTACTTGCGACTGATCTCGCACGAAGAGCGCTCAAGGCCCTGCCCAAAGTTCGGCTACTCAACGTCTATAGCGCCTGCGAAACACATGAGATTGCGTGTGGCGAAGTCTCGAAGATGCTTGACGACGAGGCTCCATACTGCCCAGTAGGCCCGCCAATCGACTCTAAGCACACGTACATTCTGGATGAGGAGGGCAAGAAGTTGGAACCTGGCAGCAGTGGTGAATTATTCTTCGGAGGTCCAATGCTCGCCCGTGGGTATCTGAACAGGCCAGAGACGACTGCGAACGCTTTCACACCTGATCAATTCGATGAGTCTTCGGGCGCACGAAAGTATAAGACGGGTGACTTGGCACGCATACTTCCTTCGGGTCTGCTCGAGATCACAGGACGAGTCGGTGCAATGATCAAGCTGCGTGGTTACTCCGTCGTTCCCGGGAAAATCGAAGACGCAATAGCCAAGCATCTGGCTGTCAAACAGTGCGTGGTCGTCGCTGATGGCGACGGGCTTGAGCGGCAACTGGTTGCCTACATCGTGCGGGACGAAGAGAGCTCTGCGGAGAGACCAATCATGGAGATCGATGGCTCAGGCCGCAGTCCAGCGGCCAGGAAAGAACTATCATCGCGTCTGGCACAGTACATGCTTCCTGCTCTCTGGGTCGAGATGAGCGAGCTACCCACACATGAAGTGTCCGGCAAGATCGATCTGAAAGCGCTTCCATCGCCACCCAGAGAAACGTTGGCACCCAACGGCCTCAACCACACCAAAGACTCCATCGGCGTCAACGAGGTAGCCGAAATCTGGGCCGACACGCTGCACGTATCACGAAAGAGCATCAAGCCTGAACATGGCTTCTTCGATCTAGGCGGGCACTCATTGTCGCTCGCGGAGCTCGCCGCAAGAGTCTCCCGAACATTCGGCTTCCGCGTACCCGTCGCTCGCCTGGCGGACCCGACTACGTTAGAAGGTCACGTACAAACCATCCGCGGAGTCAGGGACGGACAGATCGCGGCCGTGCAGGCTGATTTGCCTGCGGTGCTGCGCGAAGACTCTCTCCTTGACAGCGACATCAAACCTCCGCCCAAGGCAAAGATTCGCTCGCTCAAGGAAGCGGACACGGTACTGCTGACTGGCGCTACTGGCTTTCTGGGTGCGTTCTTACTGAACGATCTCCTGGAGAGCACATCGGCTACCATTGTTTGTCTGGTCCGGTTTGCCAACCCCTCCGAGTCCGACGTTTCCGCTGGCGTCGCCCGCATGCGCCGGAATCTGATCGATCTAGGCTTATGGAGCGATGCCATGATGGAACGAGTGGAGATCCTGCCGGGTAATCTCGAGCGGAAGCGCCTGGGCCTCTCGTCAGACAAGTTTGCCGAGCTCGCGGCCCGGATCCAAGTTGTTGTACATGCTGCTGCGACCGTCAACCTCGTGTACCCGTACGCCGCGCTGCGAGCAGCCAATGTGGGAGGTCCTCGTGAGATCCTGCGCCTGGCGTGCTTGAGCGGTGCGACGGTGCAGTACGTATCGACTAACGGGGTCCTGCCACCTTCGGCGTCGGGTGATGGATGGCCAGAAGATGCCATGATATGGGTTGATGCCGTACCGGAGAAGATACCGGATGGCTATGGGCAGACTAAGTGGGCGGCTGAGCAGCTGGTCTATGAGGCAGGCCGACGTGGACTGCCGGTGAGGATCCTGAGAGCGGGGACTATCAGTGGACACAGTGCAAGTGGAGCCGCAAATGCTTGGGACTTACTGACTGCGCTGTTCGTGGAATCGATCATTCTGGGCTACGCTCCGGATGTCGAAGGCTGGCGCGCGGAGATGACGTGAGTAGAATGTTGCGACCCTCGAACATGCTGGTACTGACTCCTCCCAGGCCTGTTGACTTCGTCAGCAAAGCCATCGTCCACCTCGGCAATCAGACGCAGGCGAAGCAGCTTGTATTCCACCTGGGCGATCCAGACCCCGTGCCGACGAGCGAGGTCTTCGACTACCTTGCCGAACTTGGCTACCCAACCAAAAA
Organism: Friedmanniomyces endolithicus; assembly: GCA_030411845.1. Taxonomy (NCBI): domain Eukaryota; kingdom Fungi; phylum Ascomycota; class Dothideomycetes; order Mycosphaerellales; family Teratosphaeriaceae; genus Friedmanniomyces; species Friedmanniomyces endolithicus. The sequence continues at coordinate 49,800 of JASUXV010000043.1, forward strand.
GATCGGATTCGAAGAGTGGGTCGCACTCTGGACGGAGAAGCGAGGAGGCCTCAAGGGTGGCGAGGGCGCCTTCACCATCGATATAATCCGAAGTGGCATGCCAAGCGTCGAGTTCCTGCGCGGTATCGTCGTGCTCAACAACGCGCAAACACGGCCTTTCCGTTCTATGGTGGAGCGGCCGAAAGTCGATATCGTGTTGCTGGAGACTTACGCTCGGCATTGGTATGCCAGAGGCTGGCTGCCACGACCGCCGTCAACGCAGCTCGCAAAGGGTGGTGCGGCGGCCACGTTTCGGAAGAGTGTGCTTACCGGTAAGGTTGTTGTCGTGACTGGAGCATCATCAGGAATCGGCGCTACGGTTGCTACAGCCCTCGCGAGAGAAGGCTGCCACTTGGCACTTGGAGCTAGGCGGACTGAGGTCCTTGAAGCTGTCAAGCGCCGCCTCGCAGTTCGGGAAGGCAAGGTCATCATCCGACAGACCGACGTCACGGATCGCAAGCAAGTCAAAGCACTCATGGAGGCAGCCGAAACCGAGCTAGGACCGGTGGACATCCTCGTCTCATGTGCGGGCGTCATGTACTTCACCATGATGGCCAACGTGCACGACGAAGAGTGGGATCGCACCGTGGACGTCAACTGCAAAGGCCTCCTGCACTGCCTCTCCGCCACCGTGCCCTCGATGCTCGCACGCGGCACAGGACACATCGTCGCCATCTCCTCGGATGCCGGCCGCAAAGTCTTCCCAGGACTGGGCGTCTACTCCGCCAGTAAATTCTTCGTGGAAGCCACGCTCCAGGCTCTTCGGCTGGAGACCGCGGGGAAAGGGTTGCGCGTCACGAGCGTGCAGCCGGGCAATACGGCGACGGATTTGCTGGGTATGAGCACGGATGTGGAAGCGATCAAACAGTATGGGGAGGCTTCCGGGGCACAGATATTGGATGCGGAGGATGTGGCGGGGGCTATCGTGTATGCGCTGAAGCAGCCTGAGCATGTGGCGGTCAATGAGGTGTTGATTGAGCCGAGGGATGAGCCGATCTAGGTGCTCTGCCTCGCAGGGGGTAGATGGGACGATACACATATGTAGAGGGAGGCATATGTTGGCTCGAATTGGCTCTGGACCGTGCCTGGGCCTCCTTTCCTGTTAACATAATGTGGTGTTGCTCATATCGTTTGCGGAGGGCGAATTTCGAGGTGAAGATTCCCTACAAGACGTCGCCGTTGACGTACCGGCCCACCCGTACGCTTTGCCTTGAATGCGGAGCAGCGTAAGGTTCGCAACCTCTTGCTTTGGGAAGTACTTGTATGACCGGCACAGGTCTCCTTTACGACCTGGCGGACGGGCTGGGGTCGTGTTATCATAGTTTGAGACCAATGCCAGCCTCATACAGCAGGATCCATCTTCCCAGCTTCCCCCGGCTGCGCGTCTAGCCAAGATCCTGCTTCGGCCCAGTAGTCTGCATCTTGAACGTGGCAAACAAATCGTGCCTAGTCCACCAGCTCCGCAGCTTCTTGCCGTACACATACACCGGTATAGCCAACGCCGACAGAAAGACCGACGTCGCCCCGAAAACGTACATGATCTGCTCCGGTCCGTTCGCCGCCACCCACGGATTAGCAAAGTTCGAGAGACCGTAGAACATGAAGTTCTAAACCCACCCAAACCCAGTCAGCAGCAAACCTCCAACTGTAGAGTAGGGAAGTGCGCTAACCTTGAACAGCATATTCATAACGAAAATCTCATTCGACTGCGTGCGGAAAGCGTCCAGGCCGTAGGACAGCGTGGCGAAGATCCCAATCAGCACGCCGAACATCATGAGGCCTTGCAGGAAGGCACAGAGTTCGGCCGCGGCGCCGATGGCCATTGTGTAGCCGAAGAGGAACATGCCCAGGCCGGAGGTGACGCCCGCGAGAGACATGAAGACTAGGCGGAACTCGGGTTCGCTGGGAGGAGGGAGGGTTGTTAGCTGTGAGTGTGAAACGCTGATGCTGGTTGAAACTCACTAGGTCCCGTTGTTGCGCTTCGTCATGAGCTTGATGATAGGATCTGAGCCCACGGCGACTACGATGGAGCCTAGCATGCCGCCAATGAACTGCGAGTCGCGAGGGTCAGCTTCTTTCCTCGTGTGACCGGGTCGATCGAAGAAGGCCTCTTACCGGTCCAGCGCCGAGATACCCAATTTGCGCCGCATTGAACATCCACGGTGGCCCGGAGAAGATCCCCGACAAGATGATCGCACCACCGACGTACCAGCTATTGAGCAGACCGGAAGTGATCACCGCATAGCAAGCCGCAGGGTTGAGAAGCGTCAGGAACGGCCCAACGAGGAACTTGAAGAGGCTGTCTCGCGAGTAGACACCGCTGAAGAGAGCCAATTCCTGCACGAATGTTTTCTTCCGCGGGACGTCCGTGGTGCGTACACGACCGAGCTGCTCGCTTACTTCATTTTTGCCGCCTTCGATGTGCGCGAGCTCGACGTACTTCTCGTCCAGGATGGTGTCGGTGTTGTAGCGCTCGTCGCGAATGTAGGTCGTCTCGGGACAGAAGAGGAAAACGAGGACGAATTGTAGCTGGCATTCATTACCTGGATTAGCAAGCATCCCCGTGGTGGCGAGAATGAGGTGAAGGACTCACGACACAAAAGATCTGGAAGAGATGGAACAGCCACAGATACCCCAACGACTGAAACACCTGCCCGCAGATGATCGACGCCAAACTCGACGCAGCATTCAAAATGAAATTGATAATCGCAACCCTCAACCCGCGCTGATGTACAAAGTACAAGTCCCCAACCGCAGCAATAATCAACGACTCATACGCGCTCGTCGAGAACCCCTGCACCACCCTCGCAACCAACAGGTACTTGAAGCTCACATTCGACTCCCCGATCGCCGTGCCGACGATGTCGAACAGGCTGGAAATGAGGAAGACGTGCCGTTTGCCGTATTTGCGGCTGAAGGCGCAGACGAAGGGACCGGAGCAGCCGGCGGCGAGGAGGTTGTAGCCAGAGGCTAGGACGACGGTGGGGAGGGGGCGTCCGAGGAGGGCGGAGATTTCGAAGTAGGAGGCGTTGAGGAAGGGGCCCTAGCGGGTTGGCTTAGTTGCTGGACACGTGGCTATTGCGGCGGGGGGGTTGGGAGGGTTACGTTGACGCCGGCGTGAAGCATGGCGCCTAGACATAGGATCCAGATTATGCTCTCCTTCTTCCATGTCGACCAGTTGAGTCTGCACAATGTTCCGTCAATACTTCACTATTCGGTCCTTACCACACAACTGGAAACCACTGACGGATCATTGGGGTCCTCACTGGGCTGCGGAGAAAGCACGATCTCTGCGTCTCGGCCTCGCCCGTGCTTCAGCGCGCCGGTGATATCTTCCGTGTGCGCTGCGTGGTCGTTCAGGAGGACGGTGCCGGGGACATGGTCGAGCTTGGTATCCTCAAGTACACCAAGACCCATGATGGTCTAATTCAGTCCGGGGGGGAGATGAGGCGAATGTCGTGGAGGAGTGTCGAGTTCGCGAGCTGTGGTCCGGCCATCGAAGCGGACGACGACGGCCTTTCAAGTACATGATCATGAGGTGGATCGTACGTGCACGAAGTGGTGGCGTCTTGTCTTTCTCGTGGCCAAGAGACCATCCCCGCACTGTTGCACGTCTCACCTGACGTTTAGTGTGTGCTTGCCGAACGTGCAGGTCGGCAGTTGGGTATGAGGTGCAGAAGCGATTTCGGCTGTTGGAAGACCGGGAGTGATCAGTAGAACGGGTATGTTTTTGCGACGTGGGCGCGGTACTTGAGCAGTCACGATGTCGATGAGTCCGGACCACCGTGCGGACGGCGGTGAATTGGAGAACACGACACGAAATGCTGTACTTGTCAATACAGTGTGCCTCCTAGCCAGACTCAAGCATCGGCGACTCTCAATGCGATCTCCAACTCAGGATGGCCTTCCTTCGCAGCAAGCACGATCCACTCCACCGTTCCTCTCTGGGTTTGACGCACGCCACCTGCACTATTCCACCCCAACAGCGAACACCTGTCTCCAATCGCCTTATCCCTCGTCTTCTCCTACGCCGATCGATCCACACACCCCATCTCAAACAACCACAAACCGCATGCCCACCACCACGCTCTCCTCTCTAAACACCCCACTTCTCGCCTTCCCAATCTGCCGCTGTTTTTGCAACCCTGCATACTGCACCACACTCCCCCTCCCTAAACCATCCTTCTTCTCAGCCTCCACCAGCGCCTCCGCGAGCGTAATCTCGGTAGGATTCCACGCTCGCCTCGTACGGTTCGCTCCCTGGCCGGTGGATTTCGCAGAAGAAGGAGTCGCAGGGCTCTTGGCCGCGCTGAAGAGGGGGTCGATGGGGAAGGGTGCGCTGAGGGTCGAATAGTACGTGCTGTTGTGGATGGTTGCATTACGTTGTGGTGTGAGAGTGGGTGCTCTGCCTTGTTTCGTCGGCGACTTGACGCGCACGGCGCAGGGTGAGTTCGCCAGTGCCGAGGCGCGGGTTTTCTTCTGCGGAGTGAGGTGTTGCGTGGATAACGAGGGAGTGTGGAAACTGGAGCCTGCTTCGAAGGCGAGGTCCATGCAGTCCTGTGTCAGTTCCGGCTTCTTATCGATGGACACCAGCTCAGGGTCCAAGACCGAGTGCAGGTTCGCGTGCGCTGCATCTGGCAGCATGACTGACTGATGCAAGCCAGCACTGAACTCCAGACTATCTCTTCGCTCTGCCATTAGCATAGTCTCCGGCTTGACTGGGTAGCTCTCATCCGGTGAGTAATCCATGCGATCACGCATAGGCGCCATCTCGCTGTGCCAGTTCATCAACTGTGGATCTATCGTGCCATCGTCCGCAAGCGCCGCATCAGCAAGGATGTTCAATGCAGCCTCCCACTCATATCCTCCCGTGGCCTCAACCTTAGCCTTCTTCAGAGGCGGTGGCTGCACTTCCACTTCACGCCTAGCGGCCGCTCTACCGATCGCTCGCAAGGGGGTCTCGTCGAGCTCCTCGCGCAACGCGGCGATTGACTTTGCACGATTCGTTGGGTTCATCTGGTTGATGTCACTGAGTCGCTGTTTGAGCGTGCGTTGCCGAGCGGTCTTGCCGCGGGCATTCTCGAAGGAGCCCAACTTCATGTTTAGGTCTACACGTTCGAGCTCAGGTAGGTCAGCCAGTCGGGACTTCTTGGTCGGTGTCTGAGGAACAGCTATGGCTGAGCGTCGCTGCGGCTGAGGGGAGCTTTGCTGGACGCTCAAGGCGTGGAATGGGCTGGGCTCGCGAAAGCTCGTCTGCGGGACGTCGCGTTGTAGTAGGGTCGATGATCGCGAGCCACGAAGCGGACTCGTATCGTTGATATCCATGCCGAAGAGCATCGCGTCTTCGACTGCGAATGGATCGCTTGCATACCTGCCGTCTTCCTCCCCTAGCAGCGTATACTCCGGATCATCCATCCGCGTCGGTGCGAGCAGGTATGCTGTCTCAGGACCGTACTTCTTTCCATAGCCAGCTGTGATAACAAGATCGAAGACAGCGAGCCCAGGTTGATCACTCAGCTGTACTGGAAGCTGGTGCCGCGATAGGGCGAGCAGTAGCTCAGCAGTTGGTGGCACATCGCCCCATTTGTTGCGGCCTCTCAATCCAGCCTCGTTCTCTAGAGCTCGGCTTGTCGCATCCCACTGCTGTGGAGCTGAGAGTATCTCGTCGTCTGCATCGGCAGTAGCCGCGCTTTGGTACGTCCACAACCTCTCCGACTGCCGATGCACTCTTGTGCCATGGAATCGAACCTTATCATTCTTCAGCTCCACTGCGCTTCCGCGCGTGTTAATTAAGCTACTCGCAACCAACTCGCCGTTCAAAAAGACTTCGATCTTCAAATCTTTCCCAATTCGCATGGTTCCGTCCGTGATCTTGGGTAGGAATGACTTGTAGTTCGTCTGCACAGTCAAGCAGAGCGCCTGAGGTTCGTCAGGGTTGGTATCGAGGAAGGTGCGCGCGCGCTCGAAGTCGGAGAAGGATGTGGGTGCCAGCGCCGCATCTGCCTCAACAGGCTGCGCTCCCTTCGCTTTCCTGGCGCGCTTCTGACCTGGGCGAGTTGTGCCTGGGCCTGGGGACTGTTCTCGTTTCACCGCAAACGTGAGGTCAACAGCGTCCGGTGTGCCGCTTAGCGATGTCAACGGGGAGTCTGTATTCGCGACCATTAAGCCTCTGACGGAAATACCAGCCTGATGCGCCATCTCGCTCGTCCTCGCCCTTGCCAGGCCATCCCCAGCTTCGACCATGAACAATGGCATATCTTCGTTCGCGCCCACAAACTGCATCACGTTCATCCCGTCGCCCTCAGCGCTCAGCGGTCTCTCTGGTAGATTGCGACCCGTTGCGAACACATTCTCGATGCGCTCGGCGTCCAGCCGCTGCTCGGCGAACATGCGCAGATCGAAGACATTCGAGCAGGAGGCCTGCAGATTGGCGACGCTGAGAGTGGCGGAGACTCCGGCAGCATGGCATGTCGGCATCGTCGTTGATCGTGTCGTGACGTCGTGTTCTCAGAGCGTATATTCCAAGCAAGCCGCCCAAGCTGCAGTCCCAAAGTCTTTCTCTCCGTCAATGAATGCCAAGTGCCTTAGACGTTGCATTGCGTTGTTGTTTGTTGTGAGTTGCGCTCGTTGTTATGCGGGCGCCAGGACTGTGAAACGCCGACAGATGCAGAAGGAACGATCCACGACTCTGCGGAAGGCACGGGATTTGATCAGATCAAGCAGCACAAGCTCGACACCCTCCACATCCAATGCAACTGGAAGACAGCCGCATCAATCAGTCCGAGCGAGTGCTTCGAGACGACATTGGAGATAGTCGCCATCCCAGGTTCGCCAAGCCATCTCAGCCAGAAAGACGTGCCATCGATCTCACTCTCCGCTCTACAGGCGCCTCTCTGTTACTATCCCAATGCTGGGCGCCTCCAGAGTATCGCCCAGCTCCTGTATCGTTCGATCATAGACCCTCGCCAGCTGCATATCCCAGCTGTCTTCCTCCTCAACAAAACCTTCCCCTTCCAACACTAATCCGCCCTCCATGTCCTCGTCCTCGTCTTCATCTTCACCCTCCTCCTGCTCTCCCGGCTCCTCGTCAAATTCTCCTTTCTTGAACGCCTCGAGCACCCCAACCCTCGTCCTCTCTACCAAGCTCCTTATGCGAACCTTCTCCGTCCCACTTACCCCCCTCCTACCCTCAAACCCCGGCAATGTCTCTCCATTCTCTACATCCCTCCCCTGGATCAGACTAGCGAAACACCGGTCCATCTTCCCCAGACACCCGAACAGACTCCTCGCGCTCAGCGGCATACCCGACACGACATCAGCCAGCACCAACGCCAGATGTATCAGGTACGGGACTTGCAGGGACGGTGTGCCAGATACCCAAACCACATCTACGACCTCTGAGATCTCTCGGCAGGCTTGTCGCATACTGGTGTACCCGTCCCCTTTGGTCCCTGCCCAACGCTCGGCTACACCATCTTCACCGTCTACGGTCACTCGCTCGTTCTCTGCCAGACGCGGTGCGCCCGGAGACGAGCGCTTGGCGAAGCGGCGCTGGATGTGGAGGAGTCGCTGGTCGACGTGACGGATGAAGGCCGACTCCTTGGTACCTCCCGGCCGCAAAGGTGTGCTCCGAGGATGGGGTAATGTCCGAGCGGCTGTGGTAGTAGACGAGGCGGTGACTGATGAAGGCGGTGGGGAGTAGGGGATCAAACCACCGGCGAAGGACATGATGGAAGAAGCAGGAGAGTGAGAAAGGGAGGTGTCGAGATCTCAACGCTCGGCAACCTACATGGTTGAGGAGGGTACAGTGCGGCTGCGAGGACGGAGCATTCGATGCAAACGAGAAGCGTCTTCCTAAGGTGAGCATGCCAAAGCATCGCCAGGTGCCGAAGAGGGAAGGTACGGACGACGTTGCGTGCCTTAGGCATCAACATACTATTCACTAGTCATACAGACGGGACTTCATACATGTGGATTCTCACTTCGCATATTCATTTCCTCTCTGAAACCACCAGCTGTACCCTCTCAAAGGTCTTCTCAACGATACCAGATCAACCCCCCAAGTTACGGATCAACTAACTCAACAACTTACGATCTCAGCACCACTCGCCACTCGCCACTCGCCACCCCAATGGCAACAATCCAACAATCCGCCGAAATAGGCGCCCACTCCCGCCTGCCCCCTCGTCCACGGTCCGAACTCCTCCCAGATCAACAAGCCTTCCACGACTACTTCCACGCCACCATCAGCGAAAAAGCCCCTCACCCAGGCGCCTCCGAACGCGCAGGCAACACGCTCTTCCCGACCCTGGCCGTCCTGCCCAAAACCGGCCGCACGCAAGTCGACATGCTCGCGCTGCTCGAAGAGGAAGCCGTGGGTCTCCCCGCCGACGCCAGGGAGACGGCGAGTCTAGTCACTACGGCGTTTTTCAAGTCGGCGTATGTGACGCACATCCATAAGATGATGGCGATCAAGCAGAAGTCGCTTACGGAGGCGCAGGCGGGGATGCTGGCGCGGCGAGAGAGGCCGGGGGATTTGAATGAGGGGTGTGAGTTGGCGTGGGAGATTGCGCATCATTTGCTCGAGGTGAGGGGCCCCTTACCGCAGGAACTGTGGGACAGAGGGAATCAGAGATTTGGGCTTGAGGGGACGATCGGGTTGGTGCATTATGTGAGTTTGTTGGCTTGGACGAGTATGGGGATGAATGCTGCGGATGTGCCGGCGCCGGGATCAGTGGAGTGAGGGCTCTTCTTGTTGCTGTCCAAAGGTGGGTGAGTACATGTGTATCGTAAGTATGATGATTCCGATATTTCCCGAGCGATTCACTACATACTGCTTGCAGACCACACATTCGAAAGCACACTTGCTACCCAAAGCGCACAATTATTACACCATGTTGCCCGATTTCTTCAGACCCTTTGCACGTCTCCCCAGCGACTCGCTCTTGATTCACAAGCCCCCTCTCATTACCATCGAAAGCGGAAAATGCATCACCCATCCTTACAGATACTCATATTCCCATCCATCCCCCTAACCCGCCTCTCAGCCTCCTGAACCACCTTTTCCACCCCACCAGGACTCAAATCCGTCTCCTTCCTCAACCACTCCATAGCTTTCTCCCCAACCATCTCCCACACATCCTTCTCCCCTCCCACTCTACATCTCAGAAACGCCAGCGCAATCGCTGTAGCCTTCGCCGCAGAGCTGATGCTACCCCCGATCTGCCAAGGGCTCCGGAGGACCTCGCTGCCGCAGCCGATGGCGTTGGCGAGCTCGTCGCTCCAGAGCCAGGCGCCGGAGAAGGTCTGCAGGGAGATGAGCTTATGCATCGCGGTCACAGGATCAGAATCTGAGGTGCCGCTTTCCGTAATCATGGCTGTGTAGGGTGGGGCTCCAAAGTTTGGCGAGGTATTCGCGGCTGGCCTGCCAGGGGCGTAAGCATTGACAGCGCCGAATGATGTCGTTGAAGCCGGAGGAGATGCAAGCCGAGCTGAGCGAAATGGTGCGCCGCGTGGTGGAGGTGGTGGAGGAGGTGGCGAGTTCATCACAGCGGACCTGCCGAAGAGGCCGGCAGCACCGAAGAGACCACCGCTGCTACCTCCCGGGATGCTGAGCGCCTGCAATGCATAGGCAGCGGAGGTCGCAGTGCCGCCGAAGCTCGTCGTCGAAGAGCTGGGCGGGGGCGGCGCAGCGGCAAACGGCGACGATGCGCTCGCGAAAGGACCCGTGGGTCGGAATGGGCTGCTAGCAGAGGCGTCGTAAGCTTGTCCTTCACGCGAAGTAGGAGGAGGAGCAGGAGCACCAAAACCCGTGCTGCCGTTCGTCGACGCCGAGCAGAGAGAAATCGGCGGCGCACCGCCAAACAAGGACCCGGACTCGGCGCGAGACACAGTCCTGCCAAAACCTCCAAACAGCCCGCCGCCTACTGTGCCCGCCGATCTCGCGAACCCGCCAAAGAGAGATCCACCGGCCGAGCTTGCAGCCCTTTTCGCATGCTGGATTGGCGCAGACATCCGCTGCTTAGTACTGCCAGACATGCACGCCTGAACACTATCCACCCTAGTATCCAAAAGGAGTTCCGCATCCATCGGATACCTCACGCCATCTGACGTCTCCCCCGCGGCGCCGCCCTCTTGCACGGCAACGAACGACGTCCACTTCCCCGCGACCTGGAATTTCGTCCCCAAACGCACGGCTTCGCGCTCGAGCAGCTCGTCAAACCGGCTGGGATACCTCTCCTTGATCGCCACCTCCGGGCCGCCGAAACCAGCGGAGTCGGTGGCAGGGGTAGTAGCAGTACTCAACCAGCCGCCCCCCGCCTCAAGATCCTGGATAGCTTTCCGTGCAGCCAGCTGATGGACCGTCGGCACCGCGGCTTTCCCGCTGCTCGCGAGGTAGTCGACGGGGATCCTGAGTTCCAGCGGGCCTTGGGCGCTGGTTGCGCGGAGCAGGATGGCGGAGATGCGTTTCTGTGGGGTCTCGGGGCCGAGGAGGAGGTACAGGGTCGTGCGGTTGAAGGGGAAGAGCGGGGGGATGATGGCGGGTGCTTGGAGGAGGGGCGGTAGAGTGACGGGGGGGAGGTGGGCGTACCGGTTGACGGGGAGCTGGCTTGAGGCGATGGGCGCGTCGAGGATTGCGGTGGGGTCGAAGAAGGACGCTGCTGGCTTTTCGTTCGTGTCGTCTGTTGCAGGTACCTCTGACGTGTCCTCGTCAATCTGAAAACTGCCATCGGACTTCTCCACCAACTCAAAGTCGTCCTCCATCTCCTCGGCACTGGAAACCACCCGACCATGCTCGACCTTCTCCTCCTCCTCCTCCGCATAAACAACCTCCAACCGATAATCCCTCGTATGCGCATACAACGCCCCCCTCAACATCCTAACAACCTTCCCCTCGACCCCCGTCCTCTCCTCCCCACCCGCCACAAACTGCGCGGAACCCCTCCCCGCTCTCGCCACGCCCTCAACCAACGAATGGCTAACCCCATCCCCGATTCCCAACGCAAAAACCCTCGCATCCACCCCCTTCCCCCGGATCTGCTGATCAATGAACCGGAAAACCTCCTCCTCGCGCCACACCTGTCCATCCGTCAGCAGGATAACCTCAAGCGGCAGATCCGACAACCGCTGTTGAAAAGCCGTAATGAGCGGTTTCAGGATCTCTGTCCCACCGTACGCTGCCTGAAACGTGCCCACAAACTCCACGGCTCGCTGCAAGTTCGCCGCGCTGTAGACTTGCGACCGTGGCCAGAGAAACGTGTGTTCCGTGCCGAACGCGCAGATATTGAAGCGGACACCTAGCGGCAGGGATTTGAGGAAGACGAGGAGGGCTTTCTGCAAGGAGGCATTCTTGGGGCCGCCCATGGAGCCGGATTGGTCGGCTATGAAGACTACTTCCGGGGGCTGGGCGGTGGGGGCGAGGGTGAAGTGGGGGACGAGGGTGGTTAGGATGGCGCGGTGGGCGGGGAGGGTGGGGTGAGTTTCGAGGACGGCGCGGGGGAGGTTGAGGTCGTCGATGAGGAGTTGGAGGATGAAGTCTTGGGCTAGTTCTGTGGTGCCCAGGGTGAGGGTTGCGGAGGAGAGGTGGGGTTTGAAGGGTGAGGTGGGGGAGGTTGTCGAGAGGGAGCCGGAGGAGACTGCGATGGGGTGGGAGGGTGACTGGACTTTGCGGATTGCTGAGCCTATCATGTCCATGTCGACGGTGATGCTGATGCCACCACTGGGGAGGGTGTTGTCGTGTATGAGTTCTCCAGGGTAGCTGCCATACTTGGGTGCGATAGACGTGGGCAGTGTGTACCGCAGGCCATCGATCGCCACATCGTGCTTCAGCTCGCCGCAGTAGGTGATGGCAACGACGACGTCGCTTTTGGCTGGAATATTGGCGAGAGAGACTCCAAAGGTACCCGCCGGGAGCGATTCGAGTAGACCGGCCGTCTCGCCTCGTTCCACGGCTTCTTGGTACGTCTGCTTTGCATCGTCCTTTTGTTTGACGACGCCCTTGAGCACTGTCTCGGCGTACCGGATGGTATACCCATTGACTGCGACGCCATCGTACAGCGGGAAGGTGTAGCGGGCTTGTGGAATAGCCTCATCGCCTGAATTGCTGAAGGTCTGCGTAAGGACCGATGTGAAACATAGAGGGCCGATCGTCGTGTGAGACGAGAGCTTCACCTGGGGCAGATAGCGGCGTTTGGACCGGAAAAGGTTGGTGTCGCTGATGACATAGTAACAGCCGCAGATGTGATTCGTTTGGGCGATTGGGTTGCCGAACATGTCGAAATCACGCTGTCGCTTCAGGCTTTGCAGAATCTGGTGGGTTACGAGTTGAATGCTCAGCGTTGAGCGCTCCTGTTGGTGCCTTTTCTTGGTTCGTTGAGACCGTTTGCTTGATATCGGTCGGCTTTGGTGGCGAGATGTGGACGAATAACTGAATATCTTCAGGCAAGCGAGCTATGCACCGCGATCTTGAGCCTAGACGGGTGAACGAAGTGTAGCGCGTGTAATGGTAGGAGAAAGAGAGCGAAGAAGGAAGTGGAGACCTACATGTATCTGCCCATCAGGCTGCCGATTGAAGGCAAGGCTGGAGTTGAATTCGGTGCCTGATGGCTGCCTGCAGGATGGGGGCAACGTATGCCAGTCTCAGATAACAAACAGATCCAGACTCGTACGAAGTTGAGTGTTGTGAGACTGCTACAGTGGTAGCAGTACCTCTTTCACTTGGAGGTCGCCCACAGTATGAGGCAGACGGGAGCAGCTGAAGTCGGAAATCGAATCTTGTTGGTGCCTGAGGTTAACCTTGACTGCGCCACAACCCAATTCGGGCACCGAATACGCAGATTGCTCGTGTCAAGGCTCGTGCCTGATCGGTCCCGCCATAAAGATCAGTGGCCAGGCCATTGCGGATCTGCTGTATGTTGAATATGGCCTCGTACCCGCGAAGCCCTGGTGTCCAGCTCTCGGATTGATCTCAACAAGCGCACGTACGGTACCAGAAGAGCGCATACGAGACCCTTGTCCGTATTCCTCAAGATCAAATGCCCGCTCTTCCATCCTCGCCGCCACCAATGCTTCTCCTACCTTGGGCTGCCGAGTAACAGCTCTCGAACTCTTCCTCACTCATGCCAGCTCTGCCCAACACACGTAGCACGTCAGCGACTACGACAAAAGCCCCACACTCCTCACATCCACCAGCATCACCACTCATCCGCGCACAACGATGTTACTTACCTCCTCGCCTCGTTCCTCAACTCTTCCTTTCTCCCAACCTGCTCCCTCATGAACTCCACCGTCGCTTGTAGCACCACCGCCTCGCTACGCCCCTGCCCCTCCATGTCCGGCACCAGCGTGGCCAGGCGGTCGAACTCGGCGCGGATGGCCTCACGTCGTTTCGCTTCGGAGAGGATGTGGTTCTTCTTCTTCTGTTGATCGCTCAGGCGGGAGCCCGACTTGTCGTTGTGAAGGGCGGAGGAGGGGTTCGTGCCGGCGGGAGTGGACATGTTGGTCGGGAGTGTAATGCCAGAGTTGGAATATTCCGCGAATGGGTGCACTGGTAGAGATCGCGAAGGTTCGAGGCGGCGCAATCCGTTCTGTCGTTCGCTTGGTGCGTTGTGGAAGTGGCGATTACATACGCAGCCGTACGGGAAGTTGGTGTGTTTCACTGCGCAAGATATGATTGAATGTGAGCACTCTTCACCGTCCACGTTCTCACGGCGGCAGGTAAGTGTTGCACTCTTGATTTCTTCTTCGCCCTGGTTTCACTTGCATGATCGACCCAACCTCGAGTCGGCAGTCTCTACTACATATTGGTACAACAGAGGAATAACGACCATAATCGCCGCGAGGTTTGGGTATGTGCCTTTGAGAAGCAGCGGTCGACAGTCTTCTGCTGTCCCGATTTTCCTCTCAAACTCACACGCCAGATCGGGAAGGAGGCTGAAACACGTTGGTGACGTCGATCTCTGGGCGTTCATGTTCATGTTGTCTGGGACTGGGAAGGCGCATGCAGGTGTATTATTATCCGTGAGACATTTGTATCGTGCCTGCCCGGAACATACACCAGACACAGGCGAGGAAGTCGCAGAGTCGCACTACCCCTCCTTCCGCCATGCCAACCCCCCCCCAACCCTGAATGTCTACCGCCGACTTCCCCCTCGACCTGCTGGGTTACCACACCCCTCCACCCACCACCACCACCACCCCGATCATCACCCCCTCCTCCTCCCACGCCGCCATGTCCACTCGCCCCTCCCACCTCGATACCATCCGCCACAGCTCCTACGGCGGGAGGGACACTATGCGCCGCAACTACTCCTCCACCAGCAGGCGCCGCGCCGCCACCACTCTCCCCATTAGCAACGACGAAGCCTATACCTACTGTCTCCGCGCCGCCTACCTGAACTACCTTCTCCAGCCTAGACTCAAACGCACGCAACATGTCGCCAACACCTCGAAGAAGGTGTCGACTCCATCCACCTCCATCAACGTTCTCATGGACGACTTCAAGCTTATTCGAGATTCGAAGTCCACCCGCTTTCCACACGGCTTCATGGCTGAGCTGGACAAGCGCATCACAAATGTCCTGATTGGGAAGGAGAAAGGCGCGGAGTACAACGATGCCATGGTGAAGCGGACATTCGCGACCTTCCTGAACGAGTTGAAGCAGCCTCAGTACCGCAAGCAGATGGAGAAAGATCGGCGGGTGGAGGACTTACTCTTGATCTTCTACTCCAGGGCTACCGGCGAGCTCCAGAAGGGCAAGGCGCCCGAGGACGATACGTGGAAGTTGATGGTCGACCGGCACGTTGCGCTCTTCGTACGGCTCATCAGCAGTACACTACACAACAATGACTGGACTCGCGAACGACCGGAACTCAGTAGCCGGCTCAAAACTCTCGAGACGAAGTTGTTGCAGCACGATCAAGACCTTACAGCATCCACCCAAACCTCCGCGGGCACCGGGGGGCAGAGCATCGAAGTCGAAGTCCCGCGCAGCTACGAAGTCCGGGATATGCCGTTGGTGATTCGCGTCTGCAGCGTCTTCGCCAAACCCACCGCACAGGCCCAAGACGACATCAACGCGCACCGCACGGCATGGACGGAGCAGGCAGCATTGAAGGATCTGAAAGACTACCAGAGTCACATGATGCTCAACAATCATGTCACACTGAACGAAAGTGATTTTCACCTTGACGAGGCATTCGAGGCGTGGCGGAGAGGAGAGTTCGCAGATCTGGGCCAGATGATGCTGGAGATTGTCAAGTCGGATCCAGGGCTGGCGAAGACGAGCACTTCGGGTGGTGCCCTGGCATTGAAGGCTCCCACGCAGACAAGTGACGGCGCTTTATACGGCGATATCAGCCGGCAAATGAGCGCAGGCGCCGAGGCGGACGGAGGCTATGCGCTGGATCAGCCGGTGGACATGTCGCAGCTCAACCTCGATCCTGGTAGTCCCAGGGATTCAGCAATGGGCGAGCAGGAGTCGGCGGGGTTCACTTTCATTCCTCCGCCTGCGCGGGCGTATTACCGGCAGGTGGTCAAAGTTGCCTTTACACACGATCTCGCGGACGAGGAACTTGCGGCTGGTGCCGATGGCGAGCCCGCAAAATTACTGTCGAGACAGAGCATGGATCTGCTGAATGAGATTACATTGCGCTGGCGTATACCGCATTTCACGAGGTTGGTGCTGTTCCTCGATGTCGTGCGGGAAATGTATCAGCATCAGGAAGTCCCGCTTGAGACTCTCGATGCGGCTTTCGTGTGGATCAAGGAGCCCCAGCCAGAGCCGGCGAAGAAGTCGCTCGGTGGGGCAAGACCCTCATCCCAACCAACACAGCAAACTTTATTCGACTCGAGCCGATGGACAGTATCGGACTACGCCCTCTACCAGAATCTCATCTCCACACTGCACGACGCGCTTCTAAGAGAGCTCTTCGAGCTATTCCAACACTGCTACGACGCGAAACCGCCTAGCATAGGAGTCATCATGTACGTCCTGGAAACCCACATCTACACCGACCCGCTGTTCTCGCGCAGCGCCGCCGACGCCACCGCTTTCACCGACATGATGGCCGATGCGCTGCGGCAGAAGGCACGGGACAAGTACCACGAGCTGCTGTCGAAGAACATCAGCGATAATGCGGCCGAGTGGGAGTTCTTCAATGTCATACAGCTCGGCCAGGCGGTCACGGGGCTTTGCGAGAAGGTTAAGAAACGGTATCGCAAGAACCCGGAGGTCATGGGCGTCAACCCTTTCGTCATCTTGGTTGAGGAGATCCTGCCAAGTTTCGCGGCCGATGCGAAGGAGTTAGTGAGTAGAGTCATGGAAGTTGCGAAGGAGAAGGGCGAGGAGGTGCCGATTCCGGATGGTTTCGAGTTGTACAGAGAACTCGTGGAGATGCGGCGGACGCACGCGCAGGCGCTTCCTGGACGGGAGTTCGGGGTGCATATCGAGGGTTTGCTCCAGGATTTCGTATGGAGGTTCATTGGCACGACGGATGCCAAGATCATCGAGTGGATTGAAGGAGCGGTCGCGCACGATGATTTCCAACTGCGGCAGGATGCGAAGGACAAGGAGGCTGGTTTGCCGCCTACGGAAGAGGAGAGGCATTCGCAGTCCCCCGTGGACGTGTACCGGATCTTCAACCAGAGCATCGACCAGATCGTGAAGCTGGAATGGGACGACGACCTGCAGTACGCCAAATTCATGACCGCGGTCAGCAAGAGCATAGGCAAGGGCGTGGCGCGCTACTGCGAGCTGTTAGAGACCAAGTTCGCGAAGGAGATGGACCGCCAGACGCCGGAGCAGGAGAGCCGCAGCCAGCAGACGCAACAGCAGAAATGGGTGACGGCCGCACGGGACGCGTGGATGACGAGCGGAGGCAAAGGCAGCGGGGTCAAAATCGAGCCTTTCCAGTTCTGGCCCGAGAGCTTGGTCAAGATCAACGATGTCGAGTTTGCGACGCTGCAGCTGGATAAGCTCGAGCAGGAGATCAACGTCGATGCGTGCGCGGAGGTCATCAATCGGCTTGACCCGCCACCGGCTGTGAATGTGCGGGCGAGAGGTGGAGGGAGCAAGTTCATGTTCACGATCAAGATTATCGAGGCTGAGGATTTGAAGGCCGGGGATGCGAATGGGAGTAGTGATCCTTATGTCGTGTTGGGTGACGAGTACCAGAAGCGGCTGGCGAAGACGCGGACGGTGTATCAGAGTCTCAATCCGCGGTGGGATGAGACAGTCGATATTTTGACTACGGGGCCGTTGAATGTGATTGCGACGGTGTGGGATTGGGATATGCTGGGCGATCATGACTGTTTGGGTCGTACGAGCTTGAAGTTGGATCCGAGTCATTTCAATGACTACCTGCCGAGAGAGTATTGGCTAGATTTGGATACGCAGGGCAGGGTGTTGGTGAGGGTCAGTATGGAGGGGGAGAGGGATGATATTCAGTTCTACTTTGGCAAGGCTTTCCGGACGCTGAAGAGGACGGAGAGGGATATGGCGAGGAAGGTCACGGACAAGTTGAGCAGTTACATCCAGCAGTGTCTCTCCCGCCGGACGCTGAGGGCTCTGCTGAGTCAGGGGACGCTTGGGGGCGTGAGTATCAATCAGGCGAAGGGATATTTCAGCAAATTGGCTGGCAGGCCGATGGGCACTGCGAGCTCGGCGACTAGTGCTACGACCCCGTCTGGCGGGCTGACACCACAAGACGTGAGCAACGCGCTCAAGCCTCTGCTCAACTACTTTGACGACAACTTCGCCATCATGAAGCAGACCCTGACCGACACGGCCATGATAACAGTCATGACGCGCCTCTGGAAAGAAGCCCTCGTGACCCTCGAAACCCTCCTCGTCCCGCCCCTCTCCGACAAACCCTCCGCGCAGAAACCCCTCGGCCAGCAAGAAGTCGACATCGTCTACCGCTGGCTGCAAATGCTCTTCGACTTCTTCCACGCCTACGACGACGACGACAAGCTCGCCCACGGCATCGCCCTCGACGTCCTCAAGTCCCCCAAATACCACGACCTCCAGAACCTCAATTTCTTCTACGCGGAGAGCACAGACAACCTCATCCGCACCTCCGACGGCATCACCCAGGCCACCGCCCGTCGCCAGCACGACACAGCCGCTAAACTCCACAACCGGCTCTCCGCGCCCGCCACCACTACCGGAGGTCTCCGCCCGCTCATGCCGGCGCAGCAGCTGCCGAGCTCCTCGACGGGCCTGAACCCCAGCGCCCGCCGCACAAAAAGCATCATGATGTCCCGCAACCTCGGCACGATGCGGCAGGCCAAACAAGCCAAGCGCGCGGAAGCCCAGGCCGATCCGAACGACGATATGATCCTCCGGATCCTGCGCATGCGGCCCGAGGCGGAGAAGTACCTGAAGGATCGGAGTCGGCAGAAGGAGCGGCTGGCTGCGGCTGCGGCGGCGGAGGCGATTGTAAGGCAGAGTTTGATGGCTAGTCGGGGGTTGGGGCTGGGGTTGGGGTTGGGGGCGGGAGGGGCTGGAGGAAGTGGGGGGTTGGTGGGGGCTGTGGCTGCGGGGCAGAGGGGACGGAGTGGGACGGCTGGGGCGGGGGCGGGTGGGGGGTTGAGTCGGAGGTGGGATACCATTCGGGAGTAGCGCTCTAAGGATGGGAGTCTCAAGGTGGTGGTTGCGGGTGAGGGGGTGGTGTAGGAGGGAGGGAGGTGTGGGCGAGCTTTTTTGGAATATGTGCTGGGTTTTTGCTTTGGGTTAGCGGGTCGTTTGGGAGTGTGAGGATGAGGGTTACAGCGGGTTAAGATTGTGGCGATGCGCAGGACAGGATGGATACATGTAGATTTGTTAATGGTAATGACTGTATGTGCCATGGACGCGAGAGTGCAGACATGCACACGTTGCGTATTCGTTAAAGAGCCAGTACACATCCGGATCGGTGAATGACAGGCTCCTGTTCCATGACACCAACCCAACTTCCACCATCCTCTCATCCAGCTCCTTCCTCTCCTCTGCCACCCGCGGTGTCGCTCCTCGCTCTCCCTCCTCACTCTTCCTCCGCACTCTCCCTACTCACTCACCCACCTTACCCAACACACCCCACCCAGTCTCCCCTCCCTCCCCACTCTCCCAACCCTCTCCCCACTCACCCACTCAATACAGTACATTCAACCTCCACCCAACCTTCATAGCCCTCACCGTCCCAAAAGCCAGCAGCGCACACCCATAACAACCCCCCGTGAAAACCGCAACCCCCCAATAACTCCCCCCGCACGCCGCGATCACCGCCCCCGCAATCGGCACCCCCGTCAGCACCCCAAACGACACGATGGTGTAGCACGTGGCGTAGTAGCGCCCGTACTCTTCCGTCGCGCACAGCATGCCCACGCAGACGGGCGTGAGGGAGATGTTGGAGCCGGAGGCGAAGCCCATGATCAGGGCGTAGGTAATTAGTAAGCCGAAGACGACGGGGTTCGCGTTGGTGGTGGAGGAGGAGGAGGAGGAGTGGGAGGAGAGGATGGTAGCGGGCAGCCAGAGGGCGAGAGAGCTGAGCATGCAGCCCAGGATCGTGGCGACCATGGTGTTGAAGCGACCCCATTTATCCGCCATGTAGCCCGGTGCCCAGCGGCCGAGACAGGACCCCGCGTTGAAGATCGCGATGAGCTGGTAGGCGAAGGTGGGGCTCATGGCTCCCGAGCTGAGGGCGTAGCTGGTGAGGTACGTGATGGGGACGAAGAGGCCCCATTCGAGAAAATACGTGCCGACCGTCACGAGCGCGAAAGCCGGTTGCCGGAAGATGGTGAAGTCGGGCAGGACGGAGCCGCCGGGGCGCGGCGGGAGGCGGGATTTGATGAGCAGGTTGGCGAGGGCGAGGAGGAGGATGAAGCTGTAGCCTTGGATGCGGATGGCGCGGGCCCAGCCCAGGGTGGGGAGGAGGTGTTGTAGGGTCAGGGGGAAGATGATGCCGCCGAGGGAGCGCCGGCGGCGGCTATGCCGGTGGCGTTGGCGCGTTTGAGGTTGAAGAAGTGGCCGATGGAGGAGATGGCTGGGGTGAAGATGAGGGAGGTGCCGATGCCGCCCAGGATGCCGAAGACGATCATAAAGTGCCAGTACTCTGTAAAGAACGTCAGTAGGGTATAAAGAAGGGATTGAGTGGATGGGGGACTCACTGGTGCAGCTTCCAAGCAAGAAGATGCAGAGGAGCAGAAATACAGTCCCAGCCGCGACCAGTAACCTCGGCCCTTTGGCATCAAACACAGGTCCAATCTGCAGTCCACAGAAGAACGACAGGAAAAAGTAGACACTGAAGATCCACCCGATAGTGCTCTCGCTGTACTCGGACAGCTGGTTCGCGCTAAGCCAGGCGTGATATGTCCCGACGGAGTTCATGAGCCCGAAGGCAGCGACCATGCCGCTGAAGGAACCGAGGACGACGAGCCATGCTTCGAGGCCGCCTTCGGGATAGGTGACTTCGTCTTTCTCGGCGGGAGGCGAGCCAGCAGCGGATTTCTCAAGGTCCCCGGATGCTGGGCTGGTGGCGGCCGGGTAGGCGAAGACCGGTGGTGGGGAAGCCTGGCATATCTGCGGCGACGTGGTAGGGTCGAGTGTGGTGTTAATGGTGTTGGTGGTGGGTGTGAGTCCTGGCGTGCTGCCGTTGAGACGTATGCTCATACGCGGGCGAAGAAGGCTTCTTGGTATCTCGTCGTCCACACGCTTATTCCTTCACTCGCGGCAGGCGGCGTACAGGAAAACTTTGCTGTGGTGCAAGAAGCAGATGAGGACCGTTATATACGACCACTGGTGCATGTGGGAAAGAATTGTACAAACACGCCCTATGGTCACAATTTCGGCTGTCAGTCGGCTAGTCGATCGGCAACCCGTCATGATCGGCCAACTCCGCCTCACGTGACTGTGCTTGTCAAGTAGTAGACATACGTGTATGTATATGGTATGAGAGGTGAACTCACTGTGCTGCCCGGTGATGCAGTTGTCTCTCTTGATTGTGACACTTCTTTACCCTAAGCCGCAAACTTTCGTCTAGGGAACGATGAAGCTCGGGACGGGAGACTCGATTCAGCATACATATAATCATCAGATTTCGCATGTCGTGTATCTTCGAGTGAGAGCCGAAAACGCTGACGGTACTTCTCTCCGGGTATCATTCCTCCATAATCATGTCCACCTCTGCCCACGCTTGTCATACCCAATGACTTTCAGCTCGATGTTGAGCGAGCGGAGCATCATGTCCATCGTGAAAGTCTGATTAGCACGACTGTCAGCACACGCCTCGCGTCAACAACACAGCAATACACTTACATCATCGTCCTTCCCCTCCTCTTGCCACGCCATCGTCTTCGCACCCGCCACCATATCTCGCTCCACGGCAGCTCCCCCGTCATCCGCCGCATCCATCGCCTCCCTCCTCACCCTCCTCTTCTCCCTCTTCCGAAACTCCACCTCGGCCTCTGGCAGCTCCTCCCCTTGACTATCAAACTCACAATCCGCATCGTCATCCACCACCTCCGCCTCCTGCGCAAACTCCCCCATCCCATTCGCGCGCTCGAACTTCTGCTTCTCGCTCGCGCGCCACGCGGCTACGCCTCCCATCCGGCAGACGCGCTCTTTGACCGTGCCGAAGAGCTCCTCGGCCGCCTGTTGGGACGCCTGACGCCATTCCTCGGCCAGAGCGGCGAGCTCGTCGTCGGTGGTGGAGCTGGAGATTTGATGGGCTTGCTCGAGGGTGTCGATGTCGGTGCGGCAGGAGCGGATGCGGAGGTCGAGGGAGGTGAGGTGCTTTTGCGCGGCGGTTTCGGCGGGATCCTTGCGTTTGGAGGTGGGCGTGATAGTGGACAGTGGTCTGCGGGCTGGCGTTGGCTTGGAGGTGGTTGCCGTGGGTTGTTGGGGCGAGGACGAGGGATCATCGGGCGGGTGGCATGACGTGATGGTGTGTGCGAGGGTGCTGGGGGTGTAGGGGGTGTTGGCGATGTTGCTGTTGGCCTTCAATGGCTGTCGGACTGCCTTTCCGCTGCGCATCGGCGACACGAAGGGCTTTGATAACGTATGTGTCGCCTCGTTGAGCTTTCTGCGCTTCACACCGAGAGGCGACGACATGGTTTGACGGTTGATGTTGGAAGACTTCAATCATAATGATGTCGCTGAGAGACGCGTTGATCAGAACGACGCGTTGCCCCACTTGCCCTGCCTAAGGTACATACATGTACTTGACCTTAGGTATGGACGACCACCTGCACCTGCATTTTCGCACTTCGCCGTCTCCATGCACCTCACCTTGTTGCTATGTACAACTACATGCACTGCACAAGTCACATCCGTTCCAACGTATGGCTACACCCTGCAAGTCGAGATGTACTGCCATCCCTTCAACAGGTACATGTATCGACGACGTCCACACGTCCACAGCAACAAGGCGAGACTTCAGTTGGTGTTGACCGTAGGCCAATAGGCGAGTCGATAGGCGTCAAGGTTACACTACTCCACCATGACCGCTTCCTCGCGGCCGCCGTCTCAAGCCACCCCCGACTCTCCGACCAGCCCGGATACGACCCAAAAAGTCTCGCCGACACGCTCTCTGGCCATGCGCGAGTGCGACCGGACACGCTCTCCCAAGGACCGAGGGGACAAATCTGGGCCAAAGACAGCGTTCCTCTGGCCTTTTTTGTCGATGCCCATGAATCTACCATCCGCACAGTCAATAATATGAGTCGAATTTACATCAGCCACTCAATCGAAGATGAAATCACCGAGTGGTCGGTCGAGATGCCGCTTCCGCTTTCTTTTCTCCGATCAGGGGCCGCAGATGCAGGAACGAGAAGCGGGTGCGCCAACGATCCATGTCCGAAAGCTTAGCGCGGCACGCGATACGCCCAAATCGCCAAATGAGTGCCATCCTTATTCTTAGCCTCGCAGCCTCCGCCGGGGTAGGGGGGTCGAGGATTCGCGAGGCTGCTGGATGAGTATGACTTGCCAACTCTTCCCGTCTCTTCAATGCTCCCTTCGCATCGCGTCTTCCCTTCCACCACCACCACGACTACTGTCCTTCATCACGGTACCGGTATGTCACTTGGCTTACTGGTACTACCACACTCATTCATTTAATCCATAATGCTCGCTTTTGCGTCTTCGGGTGCGCTCACGTTCGCTTGTCTTTCCCTTCTTTTACCACCGTCCCTCGCCGCGACACTCGAGGAATGGCGTGGTCGGTCAATATACCAGGTCATGACCGATCGATACGCCCTTCCCGAAGACACTCTTTGGATGCCCTGTCACACCGACATCGGGCCTTACTGCGGCGGCACATGGCGAGGGATCATGGAGAACCTCGACTACATACAGGGGATGAACTTTGATGCGATTTGGATATCGCCCGTGACCGCGCAACTACCCCAATATACGGAAGATGGACGATCATACGCGGGATACTGGCAGCAGGATCTATACTCGCTCAACCCAGAGTTTGGTACTCTGGACGACTTCCACAACCTTATCACGGCCGTGCACGGGAGAGGGATGCTGTTCATGTTGGATATTGTAACGAACCACATGGCATACAACTCCATGCAAGGCAGCGGCGCTCCAGCCATCAACTACACCATCATGAATCCGTTCAACGACCAAAAGTACTACCACCAAGAGTGCAGCATCGATTACTCGGGCAACAACCTCACAAGCTTGGAAGAGTGTTGGCTTGGAAGCCGCTTCGTACCACTTCCCGACCTGCGGACAGAGGACGACGATGTCCGGAACATGTTTGGTGACTGGATCGAGCAGATGGTGGCCAACTACAGTATTGATGGCCTGCGCATCGATGCGGGCATCAATGTCGAGCCGGAGTTCTTTACCGGCTTTGTCAAGAGGGCCGGAGTATTCGCAACCACCGAAGTCTACCATTCGAACGATTCGATTGCCTGCCAGTGGCAGGAGACCGCCGGCAGTATCCTGAACTACCCGCAGTACTGGCCCATCACTTCGGCTTTCCAGAGCAACGGCGACTTCGGCGATCTCACGACTGTCATTGAGTCGGAGCGTCAGAACTGCCAAGACACCACTATCTTGGGGACCTTCAGTGAGGTGTGCATCTAATCTACATCCAATAGCGCAAAACGTCCCGCTTCCAGAACTAACCCATCCCGTAGAACCAAGACGTCCCGCGCTTCGCCAACCACACCTCCGACCTCGCCCTCGCCAAGAACGTCGCCACTTTCGTCCTCATGGCCGACGGCATCCCCATCATCTACCAAGGCCAAGAACAGCACTTCAGCGGCGGCACGAACCCCTTCACGAACCGCGAGCCCCTCTGGGAAGCCGGCTTCAACGTCTTTGCGCCCCTCTACCAGCACATCTCCGCCCTCAACACGCTCCGCCAACACGCCATCACCCTCGACACTAACTACACCACCGCGCAGAGCTCCATCCTGCACCAGGATAAATCCACCCTCATCATGGCCAAAGGCGGCGCCGGCAAACAAATCATCGCCGTCTTCACCAATGCCGGCGAGGGCGCCACATCAGGGACCTGGGACCTCGACGTCAGCAGCCTGAACTACCCAGCCTCCACCTCGCAGCTCACCGAGGTGCTGACCTGCACCAACTACACCATCTCCCCCTCCCACACCGTCTCCTTTCCCATGACCGGCGGCGAACCCCGGATCCTGTACCCCGCTTCCTTACTCTCAGGCTCCTCGCTCTGCGGCGAGGGCGGCAAGATGTTCAACGAGAAAGTCACGAATCAGACTGTCACGGCGACGACGTTCACTACTACCATGGGCTCGGCGCCGACGGTTATGGTGGCGAGTGCTACGGTGCCAATTGGAGAGGCGGAGCAGACGGGCGGAGCGGCGTCGGCGACGGCTAGTAGTTTTGCCGTGCGCCCGCGAATTGCTGGCTCGTCGTCGTCTTCGTCGTCTTGGGCTGGACAGGTGGGTCTTTTCGCGCTGCTAGTCGCGGGTGGAAGTCTGTTGGTGCTCTAGGCAGGCGACGTGGGTGCTTGGTAGTTGATGATGGCTTTGCTGGGGAGGGAGTGGTGCTGGGTTACCTTTAGCGATGGCGTTGGAGGATTATCATATGGTCTCTCGTACGAGGATCTTGGAACGAAGGGGTTTCGCTGTATGACGAAGGGGGTTTGTTATCACGTTCTTGGATATGTCTATACCATCATGTACAGCTTTACGGTCCGCCTGTCATCACGTGGAGTGTGGACCAAGGTCCGAGACTCGAGGTTGCTCTACCTCAGGGAGATGAGAGGTCTACCAGTACATTGCGCGGAGTTCGTGTTCGCCTGTCCGATATACCTCAACTCATTACCATGAGCCGTGGCGAACGAATAGCCGATGAGGTCCCCCAAAACGACGTCGCCATCGAAATTGACCTCTGCTGATGTAACACGAACCTCTCCAATTCTATTTCGTCGCTGGCCAGGATAAGAAGCAGCTATTCCCAATTGAGCCTCAAGACTCGCCAAGACTGGCACAGCCTTGCGAGACGGCAGCGCCGCTTTCTACTCCGCAAGCACGTGACCGTCCACTTCCCATCGTCTCATCGCGCCACACCACACAACTTACAGGTCGCACCACTCGGGGCCTCTCGTAATGCGCGACTGCGCCGCAACGCGCTGGTCGGCGGGACCGCATCTGTCCACCATCTCACCTACGAGCTCTCAACTCCGACTGGCTCCGCAATGTACGGCCGGGCTGGGCCATGGCACCATCTCATCACCACACACGGTGCTGACACGACCGCACCTCGTGTTCTAAGTCCGACTCTACTGATCAATCATCGAACGCTCGGGGCGACGAGCTAAGGTAGCATCACGAGAGGGGCGTCCGTAACCGCGATTAGCAGGCGTCATACAATGTCTCTTCTCCAAAGCGGTGGAGGTCTGTAGCGCTGCTGAGACGCCAGTGTATATGAGCCCTCAGCACGCCCGCTCAGGTTCTCCTCTTTCCATCACCATCTCACAGTCCGAACTTTTTCAAGAGCATAGCTTCCAGCGTTCTTCTCCTTTGTCTTTCCTAGTCCAGATCAACAAGTCGCCACTCGCTACGACTTGTTCGAACAACACTCGCTACTTTCCTACATATCTTCAATCTTACTTCCAGCCACCGCAGTACCTTGAACAATAATATCCAACATACATCAACTATCACCCGCAACAATGGTCTCCAAAATCTCCCTCCTCGCCCTCCTGGGCTCCGCTTCCGCCCTTCCAGGTTACGGTCCGCCCGGATACGGAGGCGGCTGGGGACAGACTGGGTGGGCGTCCAGCTCGACCGTCTCCGCGACATCATCGACTCTGTCTTCGTCTGCGTCTTCCACGGCGAGCCCATCGGTCTCTGCGACGTCCTTGTCTACCTCGTCCACGGCGAGCCCTTCGCTCTCTTCAACCAAGATCAGCAGCTCCTCGTCGTCTTTGAGCAGCTCCTCCGCCTCCAGCTCCAGCTCCAGCACGCCGGTCCACCCGATCTCCTACTCGCTCAGCAGCAGCAGCAGCTCCTCCTCCTCTTCGATCAGCAAACCCCTCTCAGCCTCGACCACCAGCTCGGCGTCGCTCAGCACCTTATCCAGTACTTCGCACTCGGCTACCGTGTACCCGATCACGACCAGCGCGACGCAAAGTGCGAACACTACTTCGAGCGTGTCGCACTCCGCAACGGTGTACCCGATCACGACCAGCTCTACGCACAGCGCGAACATCACCTCCAGCGCTTCGCACTCGGCTACCGTGTACCCGATCACGACCAGCGCGACGCATAGTGTGAATACTACCTCAAGCGTGTCGCACTCCGCAACGGTGTACCCGATCACTACGAGCGCTACGCACAGCGCAAGCATTACGTCCACCCCATCGCACTCGGCAACAGTATCCGCGTCCGTCTCCGGCTCAGCGACGCACAGCGCCAGCGTCACGACGCCCATCACCATCACGGAGACCACCACCTACCCCGTAACGACCACGAGGACCGTTTTCGTCCCGTGCAGCTCCCCAGTGAGCACCGATGCATGGACCACCTACTACACGACATCCCTCACAGCCAGCCACATAACAAGCACCTACATGACGACCGAGACCTGGACCTACGCCGCCGCGTCCCCTACCCCCATGGCATCCTACACCCCGGCTCCCATGGGCCCAGCCGGAGCCTGCACTCCCGCCGGCACCGTCACAGTAACCAAGACAATCTACGCCGGGACCACTCCCGAAGGATCCAGCCTCCAGACCACCGAGACCGTCACAGCGACCCTGGGCAACGGCCAGACCACCACCCTCCTCGTCGCCTACCCCGCCAACCCGACCCCCTGGGGGCCCGACTACTTCCCCGCCGGCTCGCTCCCCTCCCACTCCGCCAGTCAGTCGAGCTCGGCCGACTGGTTCCCCGCCGGCTCGCTGCTCACGCACTCGAGCACCTCGTCTGCTCCTTACCCGACTGGTCCGTCTAGCTCGGCGGACTGGTATCCTTCTGGCTCGTACCCGGCCGGCACGGCTAGTGCGTCCAAGACTAGCTCGGCGACTGGTCTTGCTAGCTCGGCGGATTGGTTGCCTTCCGGCTCTTACCCAGCCGGTCCTTCCAGCACGGCGAGCGTCACCAAGACTAGCTCCTCGACCAGCCTCCCCAGCTCAGCAGACTGGTACCCTTCCGGTTCCTACCCGGCCGGTCCTTCCAGCACGGCTAGTGCTTCCAAGACCAGCTCTGTGACGAGCCTTTCCAACACGGTCAGCGCGTCCAAGACCAGCTCCACCAGCCTTTCCACCTCGGCCAGCGCCTCGAAGACTAGCTCCTCGGCGGGTCTGCCCAGCACGGCGATTGCCTCGGCGACGACCTCCTCCACTACGGTGCTGTCGAGCCCCATCAGCACCGCCTCGGCGTCCACCACTAGCGCGGCGTCTACGACTACTGCGGCCGCTGGGTATAACGCCCCTGCTGCGTATGCTTCGAAATTGTAGGGGGGTGAGTGAGCCTGTCTCTCACGGGGACGAATTGAGATGTCTGTGGGATGGGATTTGGATAGTATGGTTTGAGCATTGTTTTCGCGATGGGGTCGCGGGTGGCGTTGGTGGGTTTCATGGGATTATAACAGATTGGTAAATATATGTATAATACATCACACACGTTCCCCCATGCAGTATTTGGTCTACTCGGGTGTCACTGAGTAAGGCATGCTCTTTACGCTGAGAAGCTGTGCAGTCCCTTACATCATGAGAAGAGATACTGGTCAAAGGCGGCGTGAATCTTTTTCCAATCAACGCTCACCCCTCCGTCTCCGCCCAAGTCAAGATCCCCCGATCGTAAAGCCCAACCGCAATCCCCTTCCCCCTCTCCACATCCCTAACAGCCGTCGTCGCGCTCCCAAACCCACTCCCCACAAACAGATCTCGCACCCCTCCCTCAGCCGTCCACTCCGCAACCCAACTAGGCGCCACTGGGCACTTCCCTGCACCCTCCCCATCCCCCGTGGCCGTATCCAGCACCCCGCACGCGCCCCCCGTCCCAGCCCTCGCCCTCGCCTCCAACGCCGGAGCGAAAGGATGTCCGGCAATGAGGAGCGCGCCGTTGGAGTCTACACTCAGATTATCGGGCAGGAACTGCAACCGCACCCTCTCCGCCAAACTAACGTCAGCGGTCCCCTTGGCGAAACCGCTGGGGGATGTGTAGATGTACACCGCCGCGCGTGCCGTACTGGCTACAGCGACCGTCGTCCCATTCAATACCGCGACACCGTTAGCGAAAGGCAAGCGGGCGAGCACTGTCACTCTCGGTGGTCCTTGCGCACGGGTGATATCCAGATCCACGCGCACGAGAGACGCGAGGGGGAGGGCTAGGTAAGTCTCGAGGGCAGCCAGCCAGGAGTGCGAGCGTTTGGCGAAGAAGTGGTCGTTACTCACCAACAACGTCGCCGAGTTGACCGCCACCACGGAATTAGCTGTGTGGAGCAAAGGATCGGAGATGGAAGAAATGTGCTTCGCTTCCAGACGCTCGCGGTTGAGACGAAAAGTCTCCAGCTGGGTCCCCGAGGCCGCGTGGTTGACTACGAAGAGGGATTTGCTGCCGGGGTCGTAGGTGATTCCCAAGGGGTGGAAATCGGCGGGGCCGGGGGCGAAGTTGGTGAGGGTGAGTTTTTGGGGCTCGACGTAGTCGGAGTCGGAGTAGCGGGAGAGGTAGAGGCCGGTGTCTGAGGGGGTGGTGGGGTCGGTGAAGATGCCCTACAAGAATACGTATCAATATGGGCTCCTCTGCGTCTCATCGGGCGGTTGTGAAGCTTACGAGGACGGTGTTCCATTTGTCTCTGCCGGGATCGCAGGATAGGACTGCCCAGCCTTCGACGTCGTCCATGTAGATGTCTTCACAGTTGCGGACGACATCTTCGTGCTCGACGCCGGCGTTGGGGAGGATGTTGAAGTCTTTCAGACTGCCCGGTCGGTTGGCGTAGAAGGTGTTCAGCGTGTCTTTATGGCTGTAGATGAACGTCGTCGTCAATGCCAGGAACGCCACACCCTGAGAGTCGTTAGTAGACTGTTTGAATACACTCAACATGTTGGACGACACCTACGATGGTTGATGCGATACGGGCCATAGCGACTGGTGTAAGACGGTAGCAGTAGCTGGGATTGACCTCTGTTCATGGATAATCTTCGCATATATTATGTACACATCGAGCGTTCATCACCTTCGTTTGTATGTCGCCTCTTGGTGATCATAGTGTGTACATGTAGGGAGAGTCGGTTTCATTCACATGTTGGAACTTGGCGCCCCTATTTGGGAGGCACAGATTTGACTTTCGCCCGGAGCGGTACGGCGCGCGCGGGCTCAGCGGGCGGGACCCGCTCCCGTGCCGTGGTCAGGCACGGATCGGGTCATTGAGAGGCTTGGCAGTAACACGAGCAAAGCCCGATCGGTACAGTTGGGAGCCCTCGATTTGAACGAGGATCAACTGAGGTGTACGCGTACATGTACCTTGCGTGCGGTAATAGGTAACATCTGTACATGGAATTCCCTCATTGGATAAGACGGGAGCTTTCGAGTTGCGTCCATGGACCTTAGCGAAATGGACTTGTGCGCGTCGTAGGAGGCAACCCAGGAGGTACATGTACAGTACATGCATTCAATGGTGAACATCTACCTACATAGGTACGAGCGATGAAGAATACAGCAGACGACAACGACTTCTTTGCGCGCGGTTCCAGCTCCTGGACGTCCGTCATCCCTCGCACGGCCCACAACGACATCTTCTTGAACGCCGACTATGCCTCGACGTCCTTGGGCCCCATTGCCGACTGGGGCCATGCGTTGCGCCTGTATGCCACTATGGCTCTCTCGGACAACCGGGGCGCCATAGTCTACTGGGGTCCTGACAAGGTCGCCTTCTATAACGCCAAGGCCGTGGAATGCCTTCAAGGCGTGCACCCGTTCCTCATGGGCCGCAGCTATCACGAGGTCTTTCCCGAGCTCTCGCAGAGTCTGGCTCCCCAGTTGGAGCATGCTGCCGCCAACGGGGAAACCGTTGAGATGGACAACATACTTTTGTTCTTGGAAAGGAACGGCTATCCCGAGGAGGCGTACTTTGTTGGCCAATTCATTCCGATCCGCGGAGACAGTGGCACGGTCGAAGGGTGGTACAACACCGTGACAGAGTCGACTGCGCAGGTCCTCTTCGAACGACGACGGCGAGGTACGAACGTGGCGTATCAACCTGTGCGTGTGTCGTTGATGGCTGATATTTCTCGCTGTTACTAGTCGTCGATCGAATCGCAGCCATTCCGCCGCTTCCGGTCGCCGAGACGCTGTCCATGTTTGTCGACGCTTTACATTTGAACCCATACGATATCACAGCGGCTCTACTGTACTCATTCGATGAGCTTGCGCCGGAAGGTGCAGCAAATCTACACCTGCACGGCAGTATAGGTATCCCAGAGGGCCATCGCATCGCACCGCCGGAAGCGCACCTCGAGACGGGTCAGAACGGGTTGGTGCCTTGGTTTCGTCGCGCTCTACTCACAGGCAAACCACATGTGCTCAAAACGACCGAGGTGGCCATTCGGGAACTTTGTGAAGGGATCTCCTGGTGTGGGTATGGCGAGTCTTCGCGGGATCTGGTCATCTGCCCTCTGGCGATCAGTGGAAACGTGCTGGGGTTCCTAGTCCAAGGAGCCAATCCGCGAAGACCTTACGATGAGACTATGGAGAACAGTATTGTCGACGCGACGAGGCAGATGGAGGTGAAATGGATCAATGCCATTGCCGCCCAGCAAGCGAAGCTCCGCGAGCTGGTGCTGGAGCAGCGAGCGACCGACAGCAAAAGCCGGTTGCGACACATGGCGCACCATGCACCCATGGGCATGTGTCAGATCGGAACTGACCATAAAATTCAATTTGCCAACGATCAATTCTACGAAATCACGGGACACGACCGATCCAAGCCCGACCTTTCCGAATTCAGAAAGTCCCTCGCCGCGGACGAGCGAGATCGCAGTCTGCAGACCGCCGAGGGCCTTTTGAGCGGCGACACACGTATAGTCCAAGAGATTCGTCTCGAACGCCGATGGACGCCCCCGGTCGAGGAACACTCCAACGCCGCGCCCATCAATGCCTGGATGCATGTCATAGCCTTCCCTCTCATGGAAGACGGCAAGCCAAAGCTCCTCATGGCATACGTCTCGGATATCAGCCACCAGAAATGGGCCGAAGACGTCCAGACCCGCACCGCCGCTGCCGCGACGCTTGCCAAGCGCCGCCAGGAAGAATTCATCGACGTCACGTCCCACGAGATGCGCAACCCGCTCTCCGCCATCACGCAGCTGGCAGACGGTATCGCGAGGAGCGCGCACACCACTCCGGGTCCGGACGAGTCCGAAGCCTGGCGCGACGTCGTGCAGGAGAACGCGGCGGCGGCCGGCACGATTCTCGCGTGCGCTGCCCATCAGAAGCGCATCATCGACGACGTGTTGATGCTGTCGCGCTTGGAGTCTCACATGCTATCTATCGCCCCGGTTATTGCACAGCCTAGTAAGGTCGTCGCCAACACGATCCGAATGTTCGATGGCGAGGCCGAAATGACGGGGACGAAAATTGAAATCGTCAAGGAGGAATCGCATGGCAAGTGGGCCGTCGACTGGATGCTCCTGGACACCTCGCGCCTGACGCAGATCCTCATCAATCTCATCAGCAACGCGATTAAGTTCACTGCGGCGCAGCCGGAACGGAACATCAAAGTCGTGTTTGGGCAGCTGCCGCAGCGACCCCAACAACTCGACACGCCCTTCGGCGACGTGGATTGGAGTCCGCCCAAGGACCCTGGCCGCTCGAATACCGCGTTGCCGGAGCTGAAGCGCGACGAGGAGGAACTCTACCTCTACTTCTACGTCCAAGATACGGGCTTGGGCGTGACTCCCGACCAGCGGGGTCGCCTCTTCAAACGCTTCTCCCAGGCCACCGCCAAAACCCACATAGCCTACGGCGGCTCCGGCCTGGGCCTCTACATCTGCCGCGAGCTGGCCGAGAAGCAAGGCGGAGGCGTGGGCGTGGCGTCGCATTCGGGCAAGGGGTCGGCCTTCGCCTTCTACATTGAGACCCGCGCCGCGCCGGCACCCGCTCACCTTTTACCACCTGGAACCCCGTCCTCGGGTCTCGGACTCCTCCCCGGCGAACACGTCGTAGGGCCGGGGCTGGCAAACGCCCCACAGCCGCCGCCGCCGCCAGATGGAGCCAGCCAGCAGCCACGGCAAGGCCCCCTCCACATCCTGCTGGTGGAAGACAATCTAGTCAACCAGCGCGTCCTAGCCAAACAGCTGCGCACGCTCGCCAAATGCACCGTCACCGTCGCGAACCACGGCGCAGAAGCCCTAGGCATCCTAGCGCGAACCGCGAACTGGCGCGGCGGCGGCCGGAAACCCCTCGAGACCTCGAAGGACCAGGCCTACGAGCCAGCGACGATCCCGCGGGTGGACGTGGTGCTCATGGACGTCGAGATGCCGGTGATGGACGGCCTGGCGTGCAGCAGACGGATACGCGGGAAAGAGGTCGAGGGCCTGCTGGTAGGCGGGGGAGAGAGGTTACCGATTATTGCCGTGACGGCGAATGTGCGGCGGGAGCAACAGGAGATGGCCGTCGCGGCGGGCGTGGACAGCGTGCTGTCGAAGCCGTTTACGGTTGGGGAGGTGATGGCGCGGATTGGGGAGGTGCTGGGGGAGGCGGGGGGCAGGTGGCGGTGATCGGATGAGTGCGTTGCGTTGTGCCGTGTCGGAACCATGTCGGCACCACACGCCGGCGCAGCGTGAATACAACACTAGAGCAGCACGGATAGCAAGCCGGGTCAGCTGTAGGTAGACCAGCCCTGTCACGGGAGGAAGCTTCGAAACGCCCACGCTAAGCCTCAACACCTCTCACGAAACAACACACCTCCCCCCACCCAAACCACCCAACCACCCCTCCCCCTCCCGCTCCCGCTCTCCCTCACCCTCCAACTCCCCAACCCTCCCCTCCACCCCGCGAACCCCCTTCCCAAACTCCCCGACTCCCACCCCCACGTCCCGAACCCTGCCCTCCAGCTCCCCAACCTCATACTCGAGCCTCGCGGCCAACATCTCGACCTCCTTCCCCTGCTCGCCGAGTTCCTCCCTCACTTGGCGGAGAACGGCTTCGGCTGTGCCGTGGAGGGTGCTCACGTGGTCGGAGAAAGGGGTGTTGAACTGGGATTGTAGGGTTTGGATATGGCGGTCGGCGGGACGGAGGAGGGAGGTCTCGAGGTTGGCGAGTTGGAGGGCGGTCCAGGGGCTTGTGGTGGTGAGGAGGGTGTTTAGGTTGAGGCGGAGGAGGGTGGAGGTTTTGGCCTGGAGGGTTTGGGCGGCTAGTTGGGTGAAGGGGTCGTTGGTGTTGCCTTCGCCGTCGTCGTCATTGTCGTCGTCCTCTTCTTCGTCGTCTTCGAGGTCTGCGCGGGCGGTGACCGAGGACCAGGTGAGGACGCTTTCTTCCGCTAGGGAGAAGGACAGGTGGCGTGGATACGCGTCGTCGGAACGATGTTCGACTTGGTGAATGCTCATGAACTGGCTATACGACAAGGTGCGGCGGAGCAAGTTGCCGATGTCTTTTTCCGTCTCAGGACCAGTGGGCAAGACCTCGTCCATGTCGACGCCGTTGTATATAGAGCCCGCGATCGACAGTTCCGCCGTTGCAGCTTGCGAGGGATGCGATGACGCCTGCTCGGAAGATGGAAGCTTGCCCGCATCGCCGGAGTCGTGTTTCGTCTCCCTGCTCATGTATGACGGTGCATTGTCAACACTCTCTTGTGAGAGGGCGGAGTTGGTCGCAAACAGATGCTGGTAGTTGTTGTGTGGATTCTCAGCCGTCCTGGCTCTCTCCAAGTCGTTACCGGCTTGCCCGTGCCTCTGTTCAGCAACGGCTCCCAGTCCCCTAATACTTGAAGCAAATCGCGGACTCGTCGGACTACTCAGGGGCGAGCTGTGCGTCCGTCGAAACATCGGCCTTCGTTTCCCTCCCACGGCAACACCGCCATCCTCTGGCGTCGTGGGCGAGACTTGCCGAGCCTGCGCCTCATCAGAGAGCCTACTCTGATGGCCCTTCAACCCAACGGCGCCCTTGAACTTTCCCAACCCGCTCTTCGCCGCACTTAGCACGCCAAATTTGCTGCCTTCCTCATCCTCGCTGGCCTCTTCGGGCGTGCGGGTGAGTCCGTCGAAACCATCTCTCTCCTCGACTGCAGACAAGGGATCCTGACCAGTCCTCTTGGCCGTCCAAGTAAAACCACCCTGCTCGTCACCTCTGAACACCAAACCCTTACCCATCCCGGCGGACACCGAAGTCAATCTCTCTCTTCTCTGAGCCTCTTCCTGCCCTCCGCTACCTCTATGTTTCTTGATCGCCTTCCCTCTCCACAACCACTTCCCCCGCGACCCATAGACCAACTCGCTAAACCTCTCAATCTCACACGTCTCCACCTCGGCAATCCCCACTCTGCCTCCCCTCCCCGACACAGCATCAACAATCATCTCGCCACCCTTCCCGCTCAATTCAGCCGCGGTATTCCTCAAAACCTTGGGCACCGTGGGCCAATGCGAAGTCTGATGCGCAGCCTTCTGCGTAGCTTTATGCAGCCGATCCAGCGTTCGGCGATCCAGTCTCCGGCTCCGCGGGTGAGGAAGACGTTGCGTCTTCTGGAAGTGCGAGACCCCCCTCTTCATGCTCTCGACGTCGAAGGGATCCTTACCCACCGGCGCGCCGACAGCGTGCAATCGGTTCCGCGCACCGAGCAGTAAGCCTAAGAGCCCTGCGACGGTGGTTGGGCCGAGGATGCCGTCGTGAGGCTCGACGTCGTACTGCTCGC
The DNA here is from genome assembly GCA_030411845.1 of Friedmanniomyces endolithicus. Lineage (NCBI taxonomy): Eukaryota > Fungi > Ascomycota > Dothideomycetes > Mycosphaerellales > Teratosphaeriaceae > Friedmanniomyces > Friedmanniomyces endolithicus. The sequence continues at coordinate 85,165 of JASUXV010000043.1, forward strand.
TTCCGATCTCCACCCACCAGTCCGTGACCGCCCTCTCCGTGACGTCGCATAGCAAGCCGTCAGCGTAGTCGATCTCCAGCTTCCCGAATAGCATCAAGGCGCTCTGGCAGAGCTTCACAAGCTCAATGACCGCAGCCTCGGCATCAATACGCTCGGAGATCCTGTACAGTTGGACAAACTTGGCCACCGTAGGCGCTGTAGGTGGTGTAAGCGAGAGACCCACTCTCCCAGAACAACCCAACCGTTTCAGATTCTCCGCCACGAAGAAGCTGGTCCGGTACTTCCTCACATCCCCATCCGGAACCGGAATGACCGTCAGACTGGATGGAAAGGAAGGAAGGTTAGTGACCATCAGTACTCCCAGTTCCGTCTCCCGTCTTCGGGCAAAATACTGGTTCAGTGCTTTGAAGTAGACTCGTAACCGGGGATTCCAAGCTTTCTCGTCCACGGGCACGCTGAGGACGCCGACGACGATGGTGTGGGCGGGGTTGCCGGTGTATGTCGTGATGACGGAGGTCGGGTGGGAGCGGGAGGTGGTCCATTGCTCGACGAGATAGGTCTCGTAGCCGGAGAGGGTGGTGCGCGGGGTGAGGAGGGTGGTGGAAGGGTCGGCGGAGAGGTAGCGGAGAGCGGTGGGGTCGGGCAGGACAAAGGGCTGGTGGGTAGATGGGAGGGAAGGTGATGTGGGTTGATGTTCAGGGGTTGCGGAGAGTGGGTTGGAAGGCGTGTGGCGAGTGCCTGATGTTGGAGTGCCACTGTGAGGTGCGGTCGAGGGGCGTTCAGCTTCGTTGGAAGTGGACCGTGGGCGCAACTTCCGGTCGTCGATTGATGCACGGTTGGCCATGGTCAGTACCTTGCCTTATGGCATGTACATGTAGATGATCAGGCAGTCTAAGACTCCGTTGATGCTATTGGGACTTCCAGGAGGAGCGCGCATGGACTTGTGTGTCGACTCGTCCAAACATCACCACACCCTCCTACTGTGTTCACCTGAATCTTGCCTGGTTGGTTGACATATAAGAGCGAGAGAGGGAGGAGGAGGACAGCAACTGTACTTAGATGTATTGCTTGCTTGCTGCCATGGATCACCGGATGGACGTCTACATGTGTTTGGTGCCTTAGGCAAACATGGTTCTCTCACATGCTCCACGGTCCACCTCGTCAGGTACATGTAATGTAAAGCTCCCATCGCTCCTCTTGACAAGCCGATCACCCACCAGACCAACACACCATGGACGCCCTACTGACCGCGCACAACACCCTGACTACCCACGCCAACCTCTCTACCACCCTGACCACTGTCGACCATCTAATCGACCTCCTGCAACAAACCCGTGATACCATCGCCAATCAACCCTCCCCGAGTACCATCTCTGCTCCCCTACAGATCGCAAAGTTGAAAGGGCCAATAAGACAAACCTTTGAGAAAGTAGAGGAAGATCTGAAGGAGGTGAACAAGGGACTGAATGGGTACCAGAAGGCGTGGAAGGAGAAGTTCAAGGGAAAGGATGGTGTGGGGATGGAGAGCAGCGGGGAGAGCTTAGGTGGTGGTGGTGGTGGTGGTGGTGGTGGTGTGGGCCTGGGGTTGGGAGCAGGAAGCGGAGTTGCGAGTGGCGGGCTGGCCGGGCAGAAAGGGCTCGTGGAGCGGGCGATAGCGATGCATTTGCTCCGTGAGGGTAAGTTCCACGTCGCGAGCACCTTCGTCAAAGAAGTCAGCGCCCAGTCACGAAGTCGGAATCCCGACGATATAGAGGAAGATCATAGCTGGCTCGACGACTTTACCACGGATTCCGACAATGTCGATATGGATGACGAGCAACCGGAAGACGACTACGAGGATGGCGAGCTCTACGGCCCGGAGGTGATAGAAAGAGGCTACCTCCAACGGAAATTCGCCGAGATGTATCGGATCCTCGACGCTCTCCGCAATCATCATAACCTCGCTCCCGCAATCCACTGGGCAAACAACCACAGCGACGAACTCGGAGCCCGAGCCTCAAACCTCGAATTCGAACTCGCACGACTCCGCTTCGTCGAACTCTACACCTCCTCCAAAGACGACCCCAAGAACATGGACGACCCCGACCCCTCCTTCTCCGGCCCCATAGCCGCCCTCCACTACGCCCGCACAGTCTTCCCCTACTTCCACCCGCGCTACACGCGCGAAATCTCCGCCCTCCTCGGCGCCCTGGCCTTCTCCCCCTCTCTCCCCACCTCGCCCTACCACACCCTCTTCTCCCAACAAACGAGCTGGGAAACCGTCGCCACCCTCTTCACCACCTCCTTCACCACCCTCCTCGCCCTGCCCTCCTCCCCGCCCCTCCTAACCACAACCAATGCCGGCGTCCTCGCCCTCCCCATCCTGACGAAATTCACCCAGATCCTGTCCCGGACGCGGAGCTCCTGGACGACGTCGCACGAGTTACCGGTCGAGACGCCACTGCCGGGGAACATGGTGTTTCATAATATTTTCGTGTGTCCGGTGAGCAAGGAGCAGGGTACCGAGGCGAACTGGCCGGTGATGCTGCCGTGTGGGCATGTGCTGGCCAGGGAGAGTCTGGAGGCGCATGCGAGGGGGAAGGGGCGATGCAAGTGTCCTTATTGTCCGGTGGAATTCCGGGTCGAGGGAGGGGGGAAGAGGGTCTTTATTTGAGGGGGCGCGGGAAGATTGCGAAGCCCCGAGGGACTGCGCGAGGAGTACACAAGAGGCTTACGAGCTGTGGTGGTGAGAGTCTGGTCGATGTTGGCAGTTATGCCCGAGGGCAGACACTCGATCTTGCTCACGACAAACGGCGTATATCGGACCTTGTCCGTGCAATTCGCCGGGGACTCTCTGTGTGCCGACGCTGTACTCTGCGACCCGTCATCAAGGATATCTGGTAGCCAGAACGACCGGAGATCTAGACCAGTCGTCAGCTCACTGCGAAATATCGAGGCGAGCGCGAAAGGGCAGGACGAGCGAGTGCAGGCCCGGTCGTGTCTTCCCGCACGGCCATCACGCGGGACTCCCCGGCTAGCGTGCTCGGCGAGAGTCTCGCGGTGGTCCATCCAAGATAGCAGAGGACTCGTTCTTTCGTCTTGGAAGGGAAGGACGGTCATGGGGAGAGTGGAAGCACGCACATTGCTCCCCCATTTCAGAGAGACCCGATCGTTTCTTCCCCCAACGGGGATCTCTCCGACTGGGTGAGTATCAAAGTGGAGGATTCGTCGCTAGACCGGCTCTATATACATTGTCTCCCAACCAGCCAGAGTCCCGTCCAAGGCGCGCTAGACTAAGGCACCCCCGTTGCGTCCCCCACCCCCAAAGCGCCCCTGGAGCGTACAAAGACTATCCAATACCCATCTGGCTACCAGTCACCGCCCCCCCAGCTGACCAAGACATCACCGACACCAAAGATGCCTCGTGTGCGAGGCGAAACCTCAACCGCAACACGTGCCTCAGCCGCACTACATCGTATGTAGTTCTACGGCCTCAAAAAGTCCTCCCGCACATTCACCAACGCCGCGCCACCCCCGGATTTCGCGGCGACTTCATCGAGCATCGCCTCCGTCTGCGCGCACAGGCGTTCGAGGGCCGCGGAAGCGGGTTGGCCGAGGGAGACTGCGGGCATCACCATGATCATCAGCACAGAAAACACAAAACACGCACAACCCAAGCCCCGTCGCCTGCCCACCATCCATCACCATCCATCACCCCCCCCGCGCACCAGGGCCCCCGGGGTCCCTTCCCTCCACAAATGCAAGTCCGTGAAAAGCGGGCTGGGTCTAGACAGAGAGAGAGAGAGAGAGAGAGAGAGACCCAGCGCGCGAGCGGTGGAAACCTACCAAGGACTCCCCCATTGACCTCCTCCGCGCACCTCGCCCGCCCCCTCGGATCCAACAACCCCCCCAGCGGACTCCCTCCCGGGTCCGTGTAGGCAATAATCGCAAACAGCTCCCTCAACTCGGCTTTCACGCGCGGCCGGGGGTCGCGGCCGAATTCCGCCTGCAGTTCCTGGCCGTAGTGGAGGGCGGAAGTGAGGAGAAGGTCTTTGTGCATGTAGGCGGATTTGGACTTTTTGTTTGTTGGTGGGGAAGGGGGGGAGTCGTGCATGTCGATGTCGTCGGTCGGGGGGAGGTGGGGGGAGGCCGGGTCGTGGGGGTGGTGGTGTTCGGGGGGTGGGTGGGAGGCTTCGCGGTGGAGCTGGTCGTCGAGTTCCATTTGCGTGTCTGGGCCTTTGGCCTCCTCGCCACCTTCATCGTCCTGCTCGTCATCTTCTTCTTCCTCGTCATCTTCGTCGTCGTCGTCTTCTTCTTTACCCTGCTTAGCCATCCGTGTACTACCATCAGCGTGCCCATTCCCCCCCAGCGAACCCACCGACTTGGTGACCGTCGCCGGCGACGACGTAGCCGTAACAAGCTCGGCATACCGCCGCATCATCTCGATAAACTTCCGACACTTGAGCCGGAAATAAATATCCCGATTCCGCTCCTCCTCGAGCACATGCGGGTAGTAAGTACTCGTGTACTTTAACGCGCGATCGATATCGCCGTCCAGGATCGAGCGCCGGATTTTCTGGCGGTTGATGGCGTGGATGTCGTCTTCGGAGTCGGGAGGGGTGAAGGGTTGTGGGTGGCTGGAGAGGGATTGCTGCTGGTCGTGGACGTCCTTGGCGAAGGCTTTGGCGGTGTCGACGTAGCCTTCGTGGGCGAGGTATTGGCCGATGAGCTTGTGTATGAGGGTGCCTTCCGTGTCTGGTGGGTGCAAGGCGGAGACGTCGGTTTTGTCGATCTTGGCCATGACTGCTTGCCGTTCCTGCTCCATCATGTGATCGATATCGAAGACGAAGGGTGTCCGGCCGAGATTGATGCGCATGTGCTCGCCGGGCTTCTTCATTCCCACTGAAGGGTAGTAGTAGTGCTTCTCGCTCCGGATGCCGTTGAATGCCACGCCTAAACAACCAATCAGCCAAGCAAACTCACCCACAAACAGCACCTCCTCATCACAGCCCCAAACTCACCCAGATACACGCCGTTCTTAGTAAAGAACGCCTCGTTCGTCCGGAAATTGACACCGCACCCAATTACATCATTACTAGCAAACCTTGGCCCATACGCCTTGCCACTGGCCGAGCTCGCAAAGAACAACCCATCGTCCCCATGATAAGCCCAACTCTCCGCCTCCCACCCGGGCAATCTATTCAACGCCGCCTTCCGTGTCGAGAATCCAATCCCGACCAGTCCGTCTTTACCCCGCGACAACACCGTGACTTCGAAATAGTAGATCCCGCACTCCCTTGGCATGGCATGGTCGGTGCGAATGGACGCCGCTTCGTCCGCCGTCTTCGTCGCGCCGCCGAAGCGGACTTCTTCGCCGCTTTCGCCTTGGATCTCCAGCCCGGCCATTTTGTCTTCTTCGCTCCATCGGGTGGGGAGGGGGTGTGATCGGTCCACCTCTTCGGAAGGTGGGGGGTGGCGTTCTAGGACGTCCTGGACTACGGGTCGTTGGTGGTGGTGGATGTGCGAAGCGTGGAGTTTGTGGAGGTTGCCGCTGCTCGACCTCGCGGAGAGCGGTGGCGGGGGTTTCGGCGGGTTCAACCGCGTGCGCTCGTGTATTTCGGCGAGGTGCTCATCGTAGGCTCGCTGTAAGCGCTGCGTATGCCGCGAGTGCCGTAGGTATGAAGGCGTGAAGAACGGAGGGTGATCCTCATGCTGTTGGCAACCCTGCCAGTCTCCACTCCAAACTCCCCTCCGCGCAGTGGCTGCTTGTCCGTCCACATCCATACTCATATTCGTGCTCCCAGCCCGTGATCGTGCCAGCATACCCAGTGCCTGCGGCTGCTGCTCGCCTCTGGCCTGCATGCTCGCCGCCGGATGATGGTGATGCCCGTGCGATCCGTGGGGTTGGTCCAGCGTAACGAGTCTGGGCGTCACTGATGCCGCTACAGCCGCGTAGGAGGGTCTTCGCAGCGACTGGCTTAGTCCTGAGGAGGAGGGTTGGGAATACGAGGGTGGGCCGTTGCTGCTGTGAGACATGGTATCCGCTGTCTGAGACAGCGGAGGTTGTGGGCAGGTGTGGTGAGTTTAGTGGCGGTCTTGAGGATTGGAGGGCCGGGGAATGCGAGTCGATCAGAGGGAGAGTATGATGCTTATCACAGGTGCTGGGCTAATCCGGAGCTCTGGTGATGCGATCCGGACGGGTTGGCTGGGCCTACCGAGGCTGCTCCGCGCGTTGACTGCAGGGCGGTGGTGACAGGATCATGACTGGCAAAATTGTGAAGAGCAGACCGAGGTGCGGTATCAGGCACAAGTAAGCAGGGTGCTTCGAGATGTCGAATACTGTGTGTATGGAAGCTCAAGGACGTTGATGGTTGGGCTGGTACGATAGCTAGACGGGGGTGCATGTGCTCTTGCGCCACTCGACTCCCCGCCTTCGCCCCATGGCGGCACGTGTTACGGAGGGATGAGTGGAATACCATGGTGCACGTCGTTCCGTGTAGATGAATATGGTTGGGAGAAATAGCATGGACGGCACGACGAAGCATAGCTGGTAAAGGAAGGGTAGTAGTACATGTCTTGTGCAGCAAACGCCGCAGTCGTCCAAGAGTTCCATGAACCCACGGGCGCCGATACATGGCAGCCCAGCAAGACCGTAAGGTCAAGCAATCCCCGAACGCCTTGCTAAGTATACCCAATATTGCAGTAGACAGTACCGTCGGCGACGAAAGCCGTGTAGCCTGCTGGAGGTGAATGTGTCGAGAGCAGCTTCAGTAGCCAGCCAGCCAGCGGCGGAAGGGTGGGAGCGTAGTCGTGGTAGACAACCTCATCCGATCGTCCAGTCCCACGTCGTCTCTCAGCCAAGCACAGGCGGTACCGGCGAGCTCTCCGCCCCATTCCCCATCACCACATCGCCACCACCATTACTCCTCTCGCTGGCGACGGCGCTGCTATCGACAGGCTTCAGCTCACTGCTCCCCGTCGTGTCGCTCTTCACGTCGCCCGTCGAACCAGTCTGCAGCGCTGGCGGGGCGTTCCAATACCCGAGTCCCCACGAGACGCCCGTGAAGGACTTGATGGGCATGGGTCTGCGCTGCCATTTGCGGCAGGGCTTGCCGCTCCGGTCCAGAGCGCGGAGGTTGGCGTTGATGTTGCCCGTGTTGGCTTTGGGCCCGAGGCGATGTGATGGCATTGCTGGGTTGGCGGGCCCGCGCTTGGTAGTGGTGCCGTCTTGAGAGTGGTCGATGGTGCCGTCGGGTCTACTGTGTCCGTTAGCAGGGCTTGTGGTGGCATGGCAGGTGTCACTCACAATCTCGGCTTCTTCTTCGGACCGGGACGGTTTCTCTCTCGCATTGGGCCGTTCGGGTCGATGGAGGGTGGTGCTCGTTTCCGGCCGGTGACGCCGGCGCCTCCTCTTCTTCGACGGTCGCCTTTGGGTGGTGCGAGTGTGTTGGTATCCGTGCCTTCCGTGACGGTGGGTGGTATCGGGGTGCCATTCGAGTCCGATGCCTTGTCGGCGGATTCAGTCGGTGGCAGTGAGGGTGATGGAGTGGGATTGGCGATGGGTGCTGGTGGTGGCTTGGGCGCGATGCTGGATGGAAAGCGTGCGAGTATGTCAGGAGAGATGCGGAGTGTTATTACACGGCTCTTCTTGGCTGTCTTCGAGTTCGCCTTGGTGGAGGCCGGCGTCGACATGGCGGTGGTGGTATGGTGTGTTTATGGCTCGTTGTCGAGTGGGTGTGGGTTTGGTAGTGTTGGTGTTGGTGTATCGAGGATCACTTTCCGGGATTGCGCCCACGAGGCTTTGGCTCTTTTCCCCGGCGGCGGTCGCTCGGAATGTCACCTGTCGTCGCACCTTTGGTCCAGTCGGTCCGGAGTGTGGTGTTGGTGGTATATGTCGGAGATGGTGGTGATGGTGGTAGAGAGTGGTGAGGATGGTATGGTTGTGTGTGTCGTCTGGCCATGTTGGAATGCGAGTCGGAAGTGCCGATGGGGCGGGTATTATTATTATTATTGCTTGCCATGGCCGTAACAAAGCGCTGTGCCCTGAGCTCAGTCAGGCCTTGGACGCCGATGTCAACTTCGCCGCTTCGTTAGGTTCTTTCTGCCCCCCAAGAATGTCAAGTCGCTTCTCATTGGCTCAGCCGGATTGCGACTTCTTCCCGTCAACTTCCTTCTTCTTCCTCCTCCTCCTCCACCACCACCGCCACCACCTTCATCCCCACCTCTTCTCTCAAATACACCACCAAGACACATCAAAGGCAATGCGCACGGTTTCGCGGGATACCATCGCGTTTGATGATGAACGGGCTATGTCGGCAAGAAAGGGACAGCGTGACCCCCAATGCGCCGCTACAAGCACCAACAGCCGCTGCATCGGAGACCCAATACCGAGTCCTCGCCAGAAACGTCGTTGACCCATATCATGATCCAAATTTAGGGCACCGGTCGTTCACGTCTGGTCCGCTGCCATCACCATGGCGCTCTTTCCCAACTCCCGTCGCTGTATACCCCGTCGACGCGTTGACGCGTAAAGTGCAGTCACGTGACGAGAGATGCAAGGCGGCATCACATTGGAATGCGTGCCTGCCACAGACTCCTCGAGCCAGAGCAAGGCCAATATCAATGTTGACCAAGACTCCGCATTCTCTACAGCCTCCCCATCACAAGCACTTGGTATATGTCCAACGTAGGTCCCATTCGCAGAGTAAGTCCGAAGGAACAATTCCTCTCGCTACCACCTCCAAGATGCACAACAGCAGCATCCACTCCCGCACGTCGAGTCCCCTTTTCAATCTCATACTCCTGTGCGGCCTTCTGGGCTCTGTCCACGCCCGCCATGTCCACCACAAGCCACTACATCAACACCTTGAACGCGTGGAAGCTCCTTCGCCATCATCTACCAGCCATCGTTTTCCTGCTATAAGTGCGTTGCCTACTCCCGCCAGCATACAAGACATACAGCACGAAGCCGATCAACTCTCCCAAGACATATCCGAAATTCAACAGCGCATGCAGGAGATCGAGGCCCAGCTTGCGAGGCTTCTCTCCAGCCCAATGTCCCGCACTTCGGCATCAGCAACGTCCTCCGGTACAGCTCACATAATCAGCTCCTCGCACAGGTCGACGGCCACGACTGCCTCCACCACTTCCACTCGTTCCTCTTCCGTCAGAAGCACGACTGCCTCCACAATTTCCACTCATTCCTCTTCCGTTCAAACCACGACTTCGACTGCGCATAGCCATTCCTCCATCACAACAACGCATTCTACGGCGCATACCACATCGACGGTGCATCTTCATTCCTCCACCACAACCACGCATTCGAATCCCGTCCAGTTTCCACACGAAAAAAGGACGGCATACGTGTTCCACCCAAACGCCAAGGACAACGTGGCGGTCTACTACGGGCAGTCCGCGAATACGACAGCAGGAGGGCTGGCCGCACTGTGTCAGAACTCCAACGTGGATCTCGTCATCCTCGCCTTTGTGAACAACTTCTTCGCGGGCCATGGCTACCCTGCCGTCAACTTCGGACCCGCTTGTGATGCCCCGAACGAGGAACAGTCAGCCAAAGCACCAGGCCTGCGCTCCTGCCCCCGTCTCGCCACCGAGATCAAAACTTGCCAACACATCGGCAAGCCCGTCCTCGTCAGTCTCGGCGGCTATATCGCGAATACAAGCTTCGCTTCTGACGCGGAAGCCACCAAATTCGCCGGAACCCTATGGAACCTCTTCGGCGCCGGCAACGAGACCACAGGTCTCCGACCGTTTGGACCCAACGTCACAATCGACGGCTTCGACATCGACAACGAAAACCACCACACGACCTACTACACCACCTTCGCCACCGCCCTGCGCGGCCACATGACCCACGACACGCGCAAGAAATACTACATCTCCGCCGCGCCCCAGTGCCCGATCCCAGACCAGTCGACCCCACCCCAACTCCTCCACCAAGCCGACTTCGTCTTCGTGCAATTCTACAACAACCCCTCCTGCAACATCAACAGCCCGGGCTTCCAGGCCTCCGTGCAAGCCTGGTCGAAACTCCTCGCCAACAGCACCGCGGAGCCCAAACCGCGTCTGTACATCGGCGGGGCGGCGGCGCAGCCCGCTGGCAGCGGGTATGTGCTTGGGCAGAAATTGCGGGAGCATACTGACGAGGTGAGGGGGCTGCCGCGGGTGAAGAATTTGGGCGGGGTGATGCTGTGGGATGGGACGATGGCGATGGCGAATCTGGATTCGAGGGGGTTGGGGTATTTGCATTATGCCAAGGCTGCGATGGGGTAGTGCTTTAGAGTGACCTGGGTATTACGACGGCGCTGGTATGCGATACACTGTGAGTAGACCTGGGTCTTTGGTAGACATCTTGGATTGCCATGCCCCATTACAATAAATATCATTCCGTTCGTGGCCGGCCACAACATGTTTGCTCGCTTAAGCTGCCTTAATCGGGAAGGTGCGGGAAGCGGGAAGCCCACCCCATACATTAATTTCTGGTCTTCGCCAGTTCTTTTGCCCGTGGTGACGCTAACATCCATTCTGCACACCACGCGAGTTGCGGTGATGATGATGCAGGCGGTATGGCACGATGTGCCGGCCTACTCGTCTGATGACTGCAGCAGCACCTCACGATGGATAGCGTCGCTTGGCGGAGCAATTACCGTCCTGACTTCCACTGCTCCATCTCCATTCCTCCCACCACATCTCATCTCACCTCACCTCACCTCACCTCACCCCACCTCATCCCCCATCCCCCACTCCTCTTCCCACCCCCCCCCCCCCCCCCCCTCTCCCCC
>JASUXV010000044.1:0-82315 GCA_030411845.1 Friedmanniomyces endolithicus
GCGTACTACTAGGCGACTTTACTACGAATCTAAGCGAGTCGACTATAGAGATGCCTCTAAGGCCTAGCGACTAGGATGTGTTCTATAGGAAGAGTGCCTTTAAGTATAGCAAGTTCTATAGCAAATACCCTTAGTATAAGGCCTATAGCCTTAATAATCCGAATTTTATATATAATCCTAATATCGAAGAGGGTAGGCGTTAATACTTATAGCGAATCCTTAGCGAGGCAACGATAGCTAATAATTAACTGCAGTCCCTACCTAATTATCCGCTTCTCTAGAACCTACTTACGTCCCCTCGTATGCGAATTACTCTATAAAGTATTAGCGAGTCGACTATAAGCTACGTTCCGCCCTACCTAAAGATCCCTACCTTATTAGCCCCTAGTATAAGAGCCTACCTTAGCTAGGTATACTAAGGCCTTGTAGAGTCGGAACGTTAGATATTGTGCTCTTTATCTAGCTCCTCTAGCTAACTAAATGCTAGCTCCTATATAGTTGCTACCTAAGGGCTATAGGCTATAGCTATAGCCGCCTTAGCAGCGCGTGCTGCATCCTTATAACCTCTGCACTTATAGATTATAAGTAGTTAATAAGCGAAAGATAAGGAGAAGGCTATCTAGTATATAGCTATAATATATACTCTATAGTTAGAGATTGTGCTATATAGCGATAGATTAGTCTAGGTATACTCTAATCTATTAGAGGTATATATATAGTGCGACACCTTCCTACTATCCGCCTTTAAGCTACGCTCTAGAGCTAAGCTTCTTCTATAGATCTGTCGCTATACTAATTAGTAGGAACCGCAGCATCTACTAGAGCGATTCCCTAGCTACGTTTAGTATAACTTCTACGCTAACTTCGATAAGATAAACTAACTAATTACGTATAGTAAGAGCAGCTTAGACACCTTTAACGAGCTCTAGAGCATATTTCTAATAGATAGGTAGGGCAGCAATAGTAGCAGCAAGCGCATTAAGATCTACGTGCTTTAAGACGCTAGCATCTATCCTACGCTAATACCTACGCTAATAGTGCCCTTTATAATAGCAACGCTAGTAAAGAAGCTAAAGCGTATAGTAAAGTTATTAAGAGCTACCTAGCTACTAGACTCTGCTCCTTATAAGCTATCGAATAAACGTCGCCTATTCGACGAGGATACTCTAGTTCTAAGTATAGAGTCCGCTAAAGTAACTTATAGTAGACTCGCTAAGGGACTCGCTATAGAACTTATTAAGGTTAAGGAGGAGAAGGTAATACCTCTGCTAGCGAAGCTAAAGCAATATACTCTAGAGAACGCTCCCGACTAGATTAACGTCGACGACCTTAAGCGCAAGGTGCCTATAGATTAGGAGAAGGAATTTAATCCTAATAGCATCCCTAATATAATTAGGGGGACTCCTATCTATAGTAAAGGCAGCGAAGAGCTATCCCTAGCTAATCTTACTAATCGCAAGCACTCGAATCTAGTAGCTAAGCTTATAGTAATAGATCTCCCTGTCCCCTTACTTGCTAAGCTACTTTCTTAGCTATAGGAACTATGCGACTTAGAGAGCGAGCAGAGGGAGGATAAGAAGTAGAAGTAGGTTAAAGTAGAGAAGCTGCAGTAGAGAGAGGTTAATAAGACTTAATAGCTAGTATAGCTTAGCAGCGTAGCGCAACCATCGAAGAAGTAGCAACGGCTTGCTCGCCTAACGAGTAATTAAGTAATAAGGAACTCTAGCAAGATTACGAGCAGCTTTAAGGCGAAGGGCAAGGGTAAGGGTAAGGGCAATATAGCGCTAATTAAGAAGGAAGGCAACATAGCGCTAGCTAAGGTAGTAGACGACGATAAGGATAATAAGCTTATAGACGCTATAGAGGCTAAAGAGGAGGCAGTTTAATACGTAACGCCTCGCTAAGGCTTCGTAACGGCGGCTAAGTAGTGGTAACGTATAGGTATAATAAGAAGCTAGCATAATACTAAATCTATCTAATATATAGAGCTTCGTAGCTGCTTCGTAGTAGCCTCGCAGTAGACCTAGTACTAACATCGTATATAGCCTTAATCTTCCTCGTAGATATGTTTATACGAACTCGCAGTAGCTTCGCACTAGGAAATAGTATATATATATATATATATAGAAATCTAGACATAGACTCGCTAAAGATACGGACTCGCTAAAGATACGGACTCGCTAAAGATACGGACTCGTAGGGGGCTTCGTAGTAGAAGAGAGTATAGGTACTAAGTAAACACGACAGAGGACAATATATTAATATATAGAGGGTATATAAGTAGCATTAGAACTAACTCGCTGTTACCTCGCTATTGCCTCGCTAACTGCCTCGCTTAACTAACTAGCTCTAAATCTAAGAACGCGAGCGCAAATCTCCTATATCTGCGCCTTAAGCGCACTAAGCTCCTCCTTAAGTATATCTATACGACTCTCGCTCGCTATTAGCTTTTCTTCTTACTAATTAAGCTGCTGCTGCTGCTGCAGCACCTACTGCCTAAGACGAGCTATCTCCCTTAGCTGCTGCCCCTAGCAGCTAGTAAGCTGCTATACGTGCTCCTTAATCTCCTTAGTCGCTAGCTTAGCTAGCAAATTAAGCTGCTAATTAATTTGTAGCTAATTAACCTGCTACTAGAGCTGCTGCACCGCATTGTCTAGATCCTCTTACGAAATACCTAGCGTAACTAGCGCGACTAGCGCAACTAGCGCAGCTGGCGCAACTACTGCTAGCGCAACTAACGCTATATAGCTACTTTTACTATAGCGCTTGTAGTATGCGCACGCTTTATTACTGCTAGCAAGGATGCGGCACGCTACTATAGCTCCTGGACGCGTGCACTAGTAACACGGATTAGGCGCTAGTGCGCTGTCGCTCGTCTCTATAATGCGGCTAGTAAGCTTAAACTTCTGTATAGCTGCTATTGCAGCCTTGTTGCCCTTCTCTCTAAGCGTATCTAGCATAGCTTGCTAGAGAGTTGCCTAGTAATCCGCTAAGTAGTACTAGAAGTCGCTAAGGGCAATAGAGGTTAGGTAGCGAAGATTGGCGAGGCTACTGCGAGTTAGCTGCGAGTCGTTAAGTAATTGCTAGATAACGTACTACGTCTCTATCTTCTCTTCGTAATCTTCTAGCTTAGAAGAGGGTATCGTAGCTATTGCTATAGTATTCTTAGGGTTTTCTTTAATTCTTCTGCGAGGCTAGCTATTAGTATATCTAATTAAGTAAGACTAAGGCTAAGAGGCTATAGAAATAGGGAGGCGTACTATTAAAATAATAGCAAGATAATATAAAGAGCAATAATAAGAGAAGAAATAATAAAATACCTTACCTTACTCGCTATATCTAGCCTATGCCCTCCCTTGCTAGATCTAGCTAGTCGTCTTATATGCTAGTTCTAGTAGACTATAGCAAGCTATAGCGAGCAGTACGAAGTAATAGTAGTAGTAGCGTCCGTAGCTAAGAGAGTAATAGCGGCAGCGGTAAGTAATAGTAGCGATAGTAACGAAGAAGGTAATAGCGATATTAATAGTAGTAAGGCTACTATAAGTTGCGCAATAATATAATTGCAACGACTATAGCGAGTTTAATATCGATACTCTATAAAGCGACGCTATAGCGAGGTAGATAAGCTAGTAGCAGCGAGGCTACTACGAGGCGCTAACTAGTAGGAGAAGGGGTAGCAAGCGATAACTAATAGTAACGGCGATAGCGAAGCTATAGCGAGTCTATAGCGAAGTACATAACGGCAGCCGCCTATTATAATATAATTGCTTCTTAGCAACTCGCAGCTTAAAACTCGTAACTACAAAGTCGGTTGGCGGTTGTGTACACATGGCCAACGGTCGGTAGGCAACGTCACCTCGACTTTCGAACCCGAACGAAGCATGAGTAAGGCACCTCAGTAAGTTGGCTCGAGTAAGTCAGAGCGTTACAGTCTATATATCGGACACACCACAAAAGCGTAGTTCACATGCCCACTCCACGATATCGATCAAGAAAAATGGTATCATCCCAACGCTCCTCACCTCAATCCCACTCGCAAGCCGTGGACCTAAACTACACAAATCCCCCCTAAATCCCTCTAGGCTTCTCCGCATACTCTCCACCCCCAATAACCCCATCCCCATTCTGCTGATTGAACGACGACAACGTCGTCCCGTTCCCTTTCCCCGTGCGCGTGCGCTCGAAAAACGAACTCACCTCATCGCTCCAATCGTCGTCCATCTCATGCTCGTGGGCCTCCTTCTCCTCGGCGCGCCGCGCCATCGCCGCCTCCCAATCCGCCCGCATCTCCTCGACGCGCTGCCGGTAGTCCTCCTCGGCGTTGTAGTCCTTGCCGACGCCACGCAGACGCTCGTAGAACGAGAGGTGCTGCGGGTGGATCGCGACGCCGTGGTAGTCGTGCTCGCGGCCCGCGCGGATGAACGCCCAGCGGCGTTCTTGCTCCTTGAGGTCGAGGCCCGTGGTGTCGGGCATGAAGAGGAAGGTGATGAGGGCACCCGCCAGGCCGAACCAGGGAACCACGATGAAGATCTGCTGCGTGGTGATGTAGTTGTAGAGGACGGCGGCGGTGAGGGCGCCGAGTTTGCCGCAGGCGGCGGAGAAGCCGTGGGCAGAGGCGCGGACGGGCGTGGGGAAGACTTCGGCGGCGGCGATGAAGGTGACGGAGTTGGGGCCGAATTGGTTGAAGAAGGAGGAGAGGAAGTACATGGCCATGAAGCGGTGCACGCCGGGGCCGAGCGCGAAGTATTTGTAGTTGAAGGCCGGGATGACGAAGCAGACGAAGCAGCCCATGAAGCCGACGATCATCATCCACTTGCGGCCGTAAAGCTTGTTGTCGATGAGGAACGAGGCCATGTAGTAGCCGACGAGGGCGACGGCGATGTTCAACAGGTTCCATTCCCAGTTGGTCATGACGCCCACGGAGCCGGGGTTGATGGCCGCGATAAACTCGCTCTGGAAGAGCTTGTTGCCGTAGAAGAAGACGTCGTTGCAGTACCACGTGCCGGCGGTGGCAAAGATGCGTCCGCCAAAGTATGTGAAGGTCATGCCGAGCGACTTGGTGTCGTAGCCAGTCACAGACTGCTTTTTCTTGGCAGCCTGCAGCTGTTTCGAGGCGGAGCGCATCTTGTAGGTACGGTAGTAGACGAGCCATGCGGTGCCGACGGCGGGGATGGCGAACGACAGGCGGTACGTCCACTGCACCACGTCTCTGGAGTATGGCGGCTTCGCTCCGTGGTTGAATATGAGCAGGAGGACGATCAAGATGACCTGGTTGAACCACTGGCCCCACCCTTGCATCAAGAAAGCCGAGGTGACCTTGCGGCCACGGTGAAGTCTGTCGTCGCGGGTCGAAACTTTGCCAGAACCGACGGCGTTCTCCATTCCGGAGGTAGCGGTCATGGGGTATTCACCGCCAACACCGATACCGTAGAAGAAGAGCGACCAGACGTAGCAGATGACCCAGCCGTTGAGCGTGGTGCCCCATGCCGCGGTCAGCATGAGAAGACCGACGAACATGATGACGGCGTCCTGAATCAGACCCCATCGACGCCCGAGCCAGTCACCCAGAATACCGACGAGAATCTGGCCAACGATAATACCGCAGATCTCCAAGTAGTCGACAGCCTGAGTCCAAACCTTGTCGCAGACCTTGTACTTCTTCCAGCAACCTGGGAACCCAGCCTGCAGCAACGGCTTGACGTTACCAATGGAGAACAGCACGTATCTGGGATAGCATCAGCATTGGCCCGTCACCTGGCGAATCGTCGTCTCAACTCACCCTTCCAGCAACAACCCAGCACCGGGAATGACCATGTTGCGCATGTAGTAGCTGATGGGGCTGAGCGGGTCGGCCTTCATCATGCGGCCGATGGACGAGAGCTCCTTGGCCGACTCTTGGGCGTCGACTTTGGAGACGAAAGCGAAACGCTTGGCAATGCCCATGTCGGCCCAGTATGTCCCGTTGGCATCGTAGCTGTCGTCGGGCAGGAGAAGGGTGCGAAAGACGGCGCTCTCACCCCCACTCATGTCGACGTCGGCAATGTTCTGCGTGGCAACGTGTTGGCCGGTTGCGTTGGGGCCGTGAGGCGCGGCCAGGCCGTAATCGCGCATGGAGGCGTCCCCCATGATGGTAGACGTCTGGCGATTTAGCCGTGTGGTGGTGAAGAACGTTGATAGTGAAGTTCAGAAGTAATGAAATGGTGTTGGGTGCCCAAGGCCAAAGTATATGAAAGAACAAGCCTTCGCCAGGCTGCGCTAGCGTGAAGATCGTGGTAGGCGATCGCGGTAGCTTGGCGTATGGCACTTGGCACGTTGTCCGAGTCTCAGAGTTTGACTGGTCAGACCAGGTTGAAGGAACCCGTGCTGCCGATGGATGTGGTGAGCCAAGCAGCCGCGAAGCACAACTCGGCGGATCAGTCGGAAGTACTCACCAGGCGTGGCGAGCAACGGCGGCTGTGAGTGGGCGATGCTAGATGACGGCAGCGCTGAGGCAGGCCGATTTCTGACCCAACTTCCACCTTGAGCCAGCAGAACAGGAAGAAGGAATTTGGGGATGAGAGGATTGCAAAGGTGGGAGCTTTTCGGCCGAGGGACTGTACCCTGTCGTGCTGTGGGTTTCGTCGATTTGGGTTTGCTCGCCCGAGGATTCGGGCCATCTGCCGTGCGCTTACCTACATGTACGCCAAGATGATGAAAGGGCTGAGGGGTCACTCCACGGCGAGTTTGACCAACTGCACTCCTGGACCCTGGGACACATCGAAGTCGTGGCCACACACGGTGCAGGGGCGGGAGTCAACGGCATGGCGGAGGTTGGCCTTGCGGTGACGATGCCCGGTTCTCCCTCCGAGTATCGTACGAAGCTACATGGAGGGGGATGATGTTGCGGCCGCCGTCTGTAACGCCAACCTCGCTGTCGAATAATATCTGGACAGCGAGACTCACCAAGTGAGGTTCCACCGGCGAATCAGAACGTTGCATCTGAGCACGTTGTCGAGGGAAGAGTGACCGAGGACCGAAGGCCCGCTACTGCAGATGAGAGACGGAAGACGGAAGACGGAAGCAGGGTCCTGCTCGCGCGAGTCAGCTCGGACAACTGTACATGTACCTTCCATGTCGGGAATATCGCTCGTGGAGCATATTTGGATTCGCGACTACAAATACGAGATGCCGTGGCCCGTGGGCTTATTATGTGAATGCGTTCGCGACTCACGAAGCACGTGAAATTCGTAGCGCCCGGACATCCCTTGATTCACACGAGACACTCGGTTGCGAACCTTCGCTTGGCGGCCGCGATGCCAAAGCTTGGAGAAGCTTATTTCACATCAAAGCATTGCCAAGTGGCGATGTTTGGCGAAAAAGCATTGATGATGACTCAAGCTCGGCAAAAACTCGCAACACCTCCTCCTTTGGAAATACATGTATCCGCAGTGGTGGAGACCATTAAACTCCGACGTTATATCCGTGATAATACACGAGCAAACCCGTGTACCCTCGTAGCCGTGACAGTCCCACCAGACATCTCCCAGGAGCCATATATGACAGAACCACTACAGAACGTAACTGGATCCTAGCGGACCCTGCCCCCACCGGAACCCACAAACAGTGTAAACAGCAATCCTCAATACTCGTAAGGCGACCGGGCACGTCCCCCAGGCTTACCAAGTAGGCGGAAGAAAGACCTCATACCCCCCTCCCCGTCGAGGTGAGACGTTGGACTAATATCCGAGCGCTCGGTATAATGAGCCGCACTGCGAGCTACCGGAGTGCATGTACATGTAGGCACCGTCCGCCCGAGGCCAATCTCGGGGCCTTCGCTACCAAGCCCGCTGCAAGTCCGAGGTGCACGGCTTTGGTTGCCCAAAGGCGAGGAAGATGTCGCAGTTGGGAACTGGACCTTAGGTTTTGCGGTAGGAAGAGGTGGAGGGGAGAGGGGCAAGACGGGAGTGCGTCCGAGGGAACCCCGCGACGACTTCGTGGGGCCCGCGCGAAGCTTCCTGTGTCCACGCGAGGCTCCCACCACATTAGGTTATTGTTGGGAGGATCGAGAGACAGGGCCCGCCGTGCGAAGGGTCGTCTGGCTCGAGGCTATTCTGCTCGGTAGTCGGCGATTTCGCTCGGGATCGGTCCTGCACTCGACGTGGCAGCAGCGAGGGCAGTGGGAGCCCTGCCGGCAGTAGAATGGTACTGGGCCAGAAGGTAAGCTGTTCAGGGCAAAGGTTTGTACGATTGCTTTTGGTACAACTCTCGTCCTACTCATGTGCATGCTGTAGCGGACATTACTGCATCAAGCGGCGAATCCAACGCTACACGCTTCCCTTCCCGATTACATGTCCCCGATCCCTTTCACGCCAAACTCCTTCCAAGCACACCGCAGCCCCGAAAAGGGTTACCAGACACCCGTCTACACTTCCAGTGCACGTCTAGGCGAAGAAAGCAATAGCGAGGCCAACAAGCGTCATGCCCGTCGCGATCTCGACGCCAGCAGCGCCATTGGTGGACTTGGCCGGCGACGCGGTGCTGGTTCCAGAAGCGCTCGAGGCAGCCGCCGCGCTCCCGCTCGCGGCGGCAGCGGTGGAAAGGCCAGCAGGGGAGACAGACGCGTGCGCGGACGAGCTTCCGTATACTGCGCCTGCGGAGCTACCGGCCGGGGCAGAGGCCGCGGTAGTCATGGTCGCCATGCCGGAGAGTGTGCCGTAGCTGGCCATCGTGGCGCTGCCGGCTGGGACCACCGGGGATGTAGCGACGGGCGCGACGGGCGCGATGCTCGTGCCGTTGGCGTGGACCGGGACGGGGGCCACGGCCGGGACGCTGCTGGGGACGGCGATCGAGGCGGAGGAGTAGACTGCCGGCCCGGACGCCGCGGCCATGGTAGCGGCGCTGCTGACGCTGTTCCACAGAGTCAGTACATGTATGTGTTGGAGGGCGTGGATTTGGACGCTGGCTCACCTCTTGGCGACGCTGCTGAGCGCGGAAGCCACGGAGCTGTACGCGCCAATGGCAGACGAGCTGGCCACAGCGGCGACCGAGGAGCCGGCGGCGGCGTAGGAAGACGCGACGGCCGGCGCGGAGGACGCGACGACGGCTACGGAAGACGCGTACACGGCGGGAGAAGATGCGACGACAGCTGCGGAAGACGCGACGACGGCAGCGGAAGTGGTTGCAGCTGCGGCGTAGCTGCTTGGCGCTACCGCCGCGGTGGTGGCCGGAGCCTGAATCTGGCCTGGATGTGTGTCAATACGTTGGAGAGACGCCGATTGGACTGAGGTTCGCGTACCATCACTGATCTGCCCGATCGCGCCGCTGCCAGCTGTGCTGGAGGCGGCGGTGTCGCGGAGGAAGTTGGCCGGGTTGTCGTTGGCGAAGACGGTGCCTGCAATCGCAGCGAGGGTGAAGAATGTGGTGCGCATATTGGCGGTGGTGTGGGATGTGTCTTGTGAGGTCGTTTGTGACTGTTTCGTACTTAAGTGAGAGTCTGTTGCAGATAGAAGATCGAGTTCGCAGGTCGTTGGCGCAAGGTCGAAATTCGAAATAGTCGGTGGTGGGTAGTGAACGTGAAATGACGTACTCGAGTGGCAGCGCTGGAATGTGAAGGAAGTGTGTGCAGGATGTAGGTGAGCGAGGCGGATATTTGGTCTTTTATCATCAAGAGATGAATCCAGGGACGCTGCCCAGCCTGCCCTGTGTTGTCAGGGGCACAAGCCGTTGCACTAAACGACCCCTAGCGGTCACAGAATCTCCCGCTAAGGCAAGGTACCGGGTCTGCGACCCTGGATCTGGAGCGGGGGCTCCGCGTAGAAACCTTGAAAGGGATAATCCAACGGCTTTCAACAACTCATCCGATGTTCGAGGCCCAAAGTCCGAAGACTCGACGAACGACGAACCCGAGCTCGTCCGTGACGTCTGGATCGTCTTGACGAGGAGGCTGTAAACAACACCGTAATACTCTCATCTCCACCCTGCGCAAATGCACACCCACTCGGTGCGCCGTCGCAGAGCAAGACACGCCCAGCGGGAATCTGCACATGTCAAAGCGTCAAGCAAACCCAGTCACGGCATCGCGCACCCCTGCAATATTGAACAGCGGAATCGAGATCCCATAGGTCACCCAGCCGTCGTCGCCACGCAACCACGCCGAACACGGCATGCGCGCGTCCCGCGTTCGAGGATTTGCCTATAGTAGATATATGGGGACGTCGATACCTCACCTACCTGCAGAGGCCGTTCTGTTGAGTCGCTTGCTGATGCGGGCGAGATGTGTCGGTAGGCCGAGCAACGGGCTTCATGTGGAGGGAGCGGCGGCGCGGCACCGGAACAGTCTGGTGGGCGACCCGGTGGTCACGAGGTACCAATGATGCCTACATGTAGAGCATGTGAACAGCATCTTGTGCGAGCGTATTCGACCACGACATCCATGAAGACGTCAAGATCATTTGCTGTTGGACATGTGAGGTGTAGATGTAATTGGTACCTTGTTCATGTTTGGGGTCGTGTGCCTCTCTGCGAGGTCTCGAACCTAGAAAAGAGCTCGGAAGAGAATCTCTCGAACCAGCCAGGACCACAGTCGACCGACGCATCAGTCACCCAAGCAAACCATCCGCAAAAACAACCATATCCGTCCGTGCCTCGACATCCACCTCGAGGACCCTCCGCATCCTCTCGAGCTGCTCACGCGTGAGCCCCTCCGCTTTATGCAAAATCCGCACCGCTACCGGCGTATCAGCCAGCTCGCCCATGACTTCCCGCGCTTCCTCGAGCTGCCGCTCCAACGCCTCGAGGTCGATGGACTCTGGCTCCGGCTCTGGCAGCGCCTGGTCGGAGTACGTCGTGGCCCATGTGAGATCGGAAGGAGGACATACGGCGTTGCTGCCGAAAATGTCCGCTGGGTTGATGGTGAAGCCATCGCTGGAGGGGAAGTGCTGTCTGAAGTTCGTGGCGGCGTCTGAGCTGGCGTGACCCCGCTTGCGGCGTTTTGTGCGTTTGTTTGGCGGCGGCGGCATGGACGTTTCGCGCACGTCTTTGGCATAGTGTGTATCGTCCGCCGGTAGTACTCCCCATGCTCGTGACGCTGCACGCTCTAGTACACTGGAATGCTGCATTAGCCGCAGTCCATCACCGTCGCATGCGGACTTTGCGGATTCGCCACCCACATCCGCTCCATCTCCTCCAAGTCTTCGCTATACCCATCCAACCCAATCTTCAGCTCCGTGCCCATTGCAAGAGTAGCAATGACATTGCGGAGGCTCTCGACTTTGAGAGCGAGATATTGCGCCACCTGCAAAGCTTCGTTCAAATCCTCGCTCGTTGCAGAATGTGCTTGCCTCTCCGCTTCGAGCTCGCGTTTGAACTTGCTGGGCTGGCCCATGGCGGTTGCGATGCGACTGTCTTGCTTGCAGGAAATCGTACGTACCACGTGTGGTAGTCTGGAGTACCTTGGTGAGAGTGGTGTACGAGATGCACAAATTGGCGGTCGATATGTCGCGAAGTCCAGATAAGGTTTGCCAAGTTGAGAAGTTTCGGGCGTTGCTTAGGAAGGCGCGACGCCTGGCTCTTGCCTTTAATGCCAGGCCGACCGCACTACAACTCTTCGTGGTAGTACTCTTCCTCGCTCCCTTCCTGCGCAGCCTCGCCGTCGCCATCTCTATCCTCCCCATCCTGACCCTGTTTTGCCTGATTCTTGGCCTTCTTCGACTTCTTCTGCTTCTTGCCTTCCACAGCCTTTCCCTCTTCTGCTTCTTTGTCCTCATCGCCAATGATACCCCTGTACTCCCTTCCCCTCGGTGTATCAATGACATCCAACTTCCACTGCTGGCCCTTCGCAATCTTCTCCAGCTCCTTCTTCAGCTTCTCCACCGCTTCCGGATTACCCAACCCCAACTTCTTGATCTCATCCGCGCCTAGGATCCGCTCGCCGTCCGACGACGCGATGGTGTCGATGTACGTCTCCTTCCCGCCGCCAACAATAGCACTCTTCTCGATCTTGGTGCCCTCCGGTACAAGCTCATGACCACCGACTATGATATCGCCGACTATCTGGAGGGGTGCCTGGAAGTCGCCCGATGAGGCGCCCAGAGCAGCAGCGGCTTCGGTGTGAGCGTCCCATATTGTAGCCTGCTCTTCCGCGCGTTTCAAGGTCTTGAGGTCGTGCTCGTAGTCCTCTACCTCGTCGTCTTCGAGGACAGGCGAGCAAGATATGGTGTTCGGCTGGTCTTTCTGCGGAGGCAAGAACGCGACATCGTTGCATAGCCGTGGCGTCTGGATGACCATGAGGTAGGCGCACGTGCTCGTTTCTTTGATGAGAGATATGCGGTCGGAAGACTGCGGATTGCAATGGAACTGCGCGTGTTATCAGCATATGCTTCAGAGATCATCGCGACCAGAGTCGTAGTGGGCACCTACCTGCACCTCTATCCGCCTCTCTTTGCCAGTCAGATCACACGCCGTACCTCCACCCAATCGCTGCACCAGGTACCTGCTCTCACCTCGCTGCACCAGCTCACCACGTCCACTATACGTGTGACTTGCCTTACTCCCTTCGCTCACATCCAACGCCCGGTCCACACCGGAAGCGTCTGCGTCATGTCCTCCATCCTCGCTACCATGATCCACCGCATCCTCGGCCTGAAGCGACTTATAGCTTCCCAGCACATACCCCTCTACGGACGGGTCCTCAACGGGTGGGTACACCGGCACACCTGGCCTCGGCGGCAATTGATGGAACTGGCTGACTCCATAACCGTAGCAGAAGCGATAGCTCCACCACCCGCTAACGAAGTACACGCAGTTGTTCTGCATGGCTGAGAGTAGCTCCCACCCTCTAGCCGTCGCACTAGCAAGCGCCTTCTGCTCTTCCAGCTTCGTGAGCGTATCGTTGGCAGCCGGACCGGAGCCGGAAGGAGACGGAGGCTGTAGCTGGGGGATGCTGCAGACGTAGCGTTGCTTCTCTAGCACCATGTACTCGTACTCCAGCTTTGGATCTTCTTCCGGCCTGCCCTCGCCTGCGCTTCCTTCGTATCGCTGCACTTGTGAGGGCAGATCTTGAAGTCCATCGCCGCTGTCTTGCGGAGTATGTAGGTTGAGTTGATCGTTGCTTGACAGCTTCGACTGCGCGCCCAGCTCGGAGAGGTAGGACTCGGTGAACTTGACCTCGAATTGCGGGAAGGCCAGGAGGTCATCGTTCGGACTGAAGGTGTTTTGGGAGGCGGAGGCGATGAGCAGACCGGTGCGGAGGATAACGGGGAGAGCGAAGAAGTGCTTCATGTCGTCTGACGACGGCAATCTCTTCCAGGATGTCAGGGACGTGGAGGGAGGACGGAGTGACAGGTGTTTGCATGGGTTATGCAGGAGAGTTGGATGGCTTCAGCCTCGGCACTTCGGTACCGAAGCCCACAACCACCACGAGCAGCTTTCTACTCGAGCATTCACTACACGCAATCCAAATCGACTTCCGAATGTGAAAGACGACTGCAGTGTATCGCTCAGCTTAGGAGGCGAAACCTTTCGCGATTATTGCTGCACCCGACAACCGCTTCTGTTCGCTCTACACGACCAGATGGGCCTCGTGGGGCAATGTTAAAGCAGCAGACTATACATGTTGCGAAGAGTTCATACTCCAGCAGACCAGCGCCTGCACGCCTACGCAATACAATAATGGAGCAGCCGATTCCCCCAGACTTCGACGAGAGCAGTGCCCGTAGTCCTCCAGATGTGTGCGAATTACACCACACGATGAATACGGACTTCCTTCCTCATGAGGCCAAGCGCAAGCAATCGTGCAGCTGCAGGAACGAGACGTCACGTCATCCGAAGAGATAGCTCTTGTGTTGAGGTGGTATGGACCGGTACAGTAGCACTGCTCAGTAGCGCTGCAGCGATTGCACATCCGGAAGGTCGTGTGCTGTATCAGTACGTCGTGGAGTAGTACATAGCCAGAGCTGTTTGCTGCTATGCCACCATCTAGATGATAAGTCGCCTGCCGCATATCTCCTCACATTCATCATGCATTTACTTAGAAGTCTTTTCTGGTATGCTGCGGCTTTTACATCTGTCAGCGAAGCACTCACCACGTCTCTCAGTGGCGAGCGTACCACGATCGCAAGACTAAGACAGGAAGTCGAAGAGCGGAAATGGAGGCTGGCAAAGAGGGACACCGACCCGGCTCTGCTATACCCCGAGCGCAACTTCTCGACACCCATCGACCACTTCCACAATGAGACCATGTACGAACCGCACAGCAACGGCTCGTACCCGATGCGCTATTGGTTCGATGCGACATACTACAAGCCCGGCGGTCCCGTCATCATTTTACAGGCTGGGGAAGCTCCTGCAACTGGTCGTTTGCCCATTCTCCAGAAAGGCATTCTCCATCAACTGGCGATTGCCACGCACGGTATCGGTGTCGTGATGGAGCACAGATACTACGGCACGAGTATGCCGACCCCAGATCTTTCCACCGAAAACCTGAGGTTCTTGACCACGCAGCAAGCGTTGGCAGACGCGGCATACTTTGCTCAGAACATTGCGTTTCCCGGGCTGGAGATGTATGGCGACTTGACTAGCAAGAATACCGCCTATCTCGGTTATGGTGGCTCGTACTCGGGCGCATTCAACGCGTTCTTACGAGTGCAGTACCCGGATGTCTTCTGGGGTACCATCAGCTCATCAGGTGTCACAAAGGCCATCTACGACTACTGGGAGTAGTGAGTCAAGCTGTTCCATCCGGAGAGCGGACACAATACTAACGAGACGTCTTAGCTACGAGCCTGTTGCTGAATACGCTCCGCAGCCCTGTATCGCAGCTCAAAGAACGCTGACCCACATCGTCGACAACATTCTCATTGGCAAGAACAGCACAAGCCTCACTATGCAGCTCAAGAATGCCTTCGGGCTCGGAGACGTCACCTACAATAATGATTTCGCCAACGTGTTGAGCTATGGTATCGGCAACTGGCAAAGCCTGAACTGGGATCCCGCGGTCAGCTCTCCAGAGTTTTACAACTACTGCGCCAACATCAGCGACGCAGACGTACTCTATCCAGCGACAGAAAGCCTTCGCACCGCTGCTTCATCTCTAATCACACAAAGCGGCTACAACGCAAATTCTAGCATTGTCAACCAGATGCTGAATTACATTGGATATGTCAATTTAACCGCGATACAGCCTTGCACGGCGAGCAACATGACTCAGGACCAGTGCTTCAGCAACCACAACGTCACGTGTAAGTAGATCGCCGTGGGCTCCCCAGGCCACTAGCTGATTCATATCCAGTCTACCATCAGGACTCACTCGCCGACAGTTGGCGGTCCTGGCCATATCAATACTGCACGCAATGGGGCTTCCTGCAGACCGGCTCAGGTATGCCCTCCATGTACCACCATTCCTCGCGCCCTTCCCGTCAAGCCATATCTCGACCCCTGTCTCAACTTGAACACAAGCTAACCCCTCCACCCACCCCTCCACCAGGCGTCCCAGCAGGCGAAGAACCCCTCATCTCCCGCACTCTCGACCTCGCCTACGAGTCCCTAATCTGCAACTACGCCTTCGGCATCTACGGGACCCCCGACACCAACGCCGTCAACAAGTACGGCGGCTACAACATCTCGTACCCGCGTCTGGCGATCATCGACGGCGAGTGGGATCCCTGGCGGCCGGCGACGCCGCATGCGTTTGGGTATGGGGCGCAGCCGAGATTCAGTACGGCTAGTGAGCCGTTTATTTTGATTCCGCAGGCGGTCCACCACTGGGACGAAAATGGAGTGAGTATTCTTGAGTTGTGCTCTTTCAGTCTTTCCGGAGTGGACACGCGTAGCATGGCTTTGAATGCCGCTGCTTTGTGTTCCATGCGTCGACTTGGTTTAGTACCTGAGGCATTGGCTAATCTTACTGTCATAGGTGTTTCCCAATCAGACGACTGCGACATTCCCGCCACCGGTTATCGCAGACACGCAGAAGATGGAGATTATGTTCGTGATGGAGTGGATGGAGGAGTGGGCACTCAAGTGTCTCATTCAGGGCGGAGGATGCTCATGAGCTGAGTGTGAAAGTGCTCTACTCACTCATGTGGCCGCAGACAATCTCCTCCCACGATCTGGGCTCCGAGAACCATTGAAAAGGCCAGCAGAGGTTCGGAAAGCATGACAATCCGTACTACAATATAATGCCAAAATACGGTACAGACGTGCAGCGAGATTGACAAGAAGCGGGAACGTGGTCTCCACCGCATCATTATTCGTGATCATCTACTACATGTACAACACCTCGCTAACCGGTCAAACCGAACCCGACCAATCCTAGCGAAAAAGCCGAACCCGACCCTCTCACTTAACGCTCCTTCTCAATCGTCGGGGCCCAAGTACAATGGACAGAATCATGGCCATCAGCTCCTACTAAGCCCGCAGACTCTACATCATCGCCCTTCCGATCTCACTCTGCCACCCCTCCGCCCTCTCAAACCCATTCTGGAAAGACTGATAATCCAACATCGCCTGCCGCACTCCACTAGCATCATTTAACACAAACGGTCCATACTGCACCACGGGCTGATCAAGCGGCATTCCCGCCACCAGCAAAAACCTCGCCACCTCCTTCGCATCCGCCGGCACCTCCGCGAGCACCTGATCCCCTTCCTGCTCGAAAACAACATTATGATACCTCGCCACCTCCTGCGTCGTAGCCCCCATATCAAACGTCGTGGTGCCCTCCAGCGTATACGCGAAAGCGTTCCATCCCGCCGGCAACGCCTGCCTGAACTTCCCTCCCGCTTCAATCGTCACATCCAGCAGCCACACAGGCGTGTACGCCAATTCCCGCACACTATCCACCCCATAACTCCGCCCCGAAATCACCTTCACGCCCACCCGCCCCTCGTCCGCGCTCACCCGCGGGATCTCCAAAGCCCTGAGGTCGCGATACCGGGGCTCGACATCCTTCAGCTCCCGCGGCAAATCAACCCACAACTGCATGCCCACATTCCCCCGCTCCGTCCCGTCCTCGTGAGGCATCTCCGCATGCACGATCCCCCGCCCGGCGGTCATGAACTGCAAATCCCCTGCGTAGATCGTGCCCCGGTTCCCCGCGAAGTCCTCGTGGTCCACGGCGCCCGAGAGGATGTACGTGATGGTTTCCTGGCCGCGGTGGGGGTGGTCGGGGAACCCGGCGCCGGGGGCTATGGAGGCGTGGTCCAGCAGGAGGAAGGGGGTTAGGTGGCGGAGTTGGGGGGTGCCGATGCTGCGGCGGACGGTGGCTCCCGCGCCTTCGGGTTGGGAGCGGGCTAAGAGGATTTGGCGGATCGTGCGGGGGGTGGGCGAGGGGGCGTTGAGGGAGGGGTCGTTGGGGGGGATGACGGGGAGGCCGACGAAAGTTGATGGGGGTCCCATTGCGGTCGTTGTGGTGCTGGTGTTTCAGGTGTCTTTGAATAGGTTCCTTAGATTTGATGGCCGCAGGAATGATGGCATGTGTCTGAAGAAGAGTTCTTGCTGGGAGAATGCTGTCAGAGTTATTGCTGCGATGCACACGAAACTTGTGAAGAGCAGTCTCATCAGTTCAAGGAAGCGATACTTATACCGTCGAGATGGGTGCTTGAGAAGGCATTGAGGGGAAACTAGAAGGGTCTATCTGGCCTTCACCATGCGAATGAGCTACGAAGTTTGGTGGTGGTGTGGATGGTATGCAGTATTATTGCTCAGGCTGACCTGAGCAAGATGAATGCACGGCCAAATGCGGCCTAATTACTCGGCATTGACAAACCAAATCCGACCTTTGCGCTGATTGCTTGCAAACGCGTCTGGAGTCGAGGTGCTGTTCGCATTCCTTGGAAGGTGATGTGGCGGTGATACAGACTGGAAGCGCAAGAGTTCGGATGTCATTCTTCCTCATTTCTTCTTTCTACTTCTACAATAGCCCAAATGCTCTTTTGCTGCCTTTAGCAATTGCGAACCACATGGGGATCGTATGCTCATGCTAACGCTTCAGGTGAACGCCATCCCTGCCAACCATGCCTCGTGCAGTCTAGTGCAGGCACCATGAGTGGGCTTTTCCTCGAAACCCAGGCCAAGAACGCCCATGAACGCTGGACTCAAGTGAAACCAATGAAATCGTTCTGCTGAGACAGCTCGTGGAGGTTGTCTCCGAAGCCAGTCATGATGACATCCTCATCATCAGAGTCGATGTCGTCCATCTCATCGATCTTGTCCTCCGGGTCGCTGGAGACATCAGACTCAGCATCAGAACCAGTCTTGCTCTGCCGCTTCGCCGCCTTGCGTATAATGCTAGCGCGCTCGGGATGAGGCAGACTGCACTCTCCCTTGGCGTGATCGGCGCAAAAGCCATGATTAGCATGATCGGGGCACTCGAGCACATGGCGCTTGTCACAATCTGACCCTTTGGCGCAGAAGCCAAGGGTGGCGAAAGCACGGCAGACCGGAGCAGCGGGAGAGACGAAGAGGTGAGGATAGCGGCATGCAATTTTGGTGCAGTTGCCACGGAGGAAATACTGGCAGGCGGACACGCGGTGATAGGTCATCTCGTGAGACATGTCGCAGTTCGACCCGAGAGCACATTTACTGGTTCGGAGGAAGTCCTTGCAGATGGCGACTTTGTCGGGGTCGTGAGCGAAACGGCACTGCGAGCCAAAAGGACAGGTACCTGTACTATGGGTCAGCTGTGCATGGGTGGACTTACCGGCAAGCCAGGGGCGATCTCGGTGGTTCCGTGATATGGTCGCTCGAGGAGGCCAGCGCGGTATGAACTGGATAGGGAGGTACCATGTTTCGTGAAGTTCTCGCATTGCAGCTTGTTGGCGGTTGGCCTAACGCAAGTCGACGGTGAGTCAAGTTCAAATTTCCCGTAATGAGGAGTTGTCCAGTACCTTGCAGACGCTTTCAGAGCGCTTGCTCGAATGAGATTGTCGTGCTTAGTCCGGTAAAAGTCGACACCGGCGATAGTCGTCTTTTTCGGAGTCCGTACATTGTCTGTGGCGATGTCTGTTCCCCTTAGCGACCCCCACTTCACTCGACCGTACCTCAGCATATACTTACCGTGTACACGCGTGAGCTTGCTGCCGTCTCCGGCGAGGCGGAAGCGGATACCGTCGATCGCTATCTCGCGACTTACAGCGGCACCGGTCGAATTGAGATGGCTCAGTATCCTATGCTGGTCCTGGGTGTTACGCTTGACACTCTTCGCTACACGATGCTGTCCCTCCTGCTCGATTCTCTGCTTCTGTTCGCGTTCATATGTATCTTTGGTCATCAACTGATGATTGGTGCCACGAGCGCTTACGAGTGGAGAGGACGCCGTCGCGACAAGGGGTGTGCCTCGTGCGGGTGTTGGCGTCGCGCTGGAACCGCTGAGCACAAGCGTGCGGTTCTTGTGTGCTGGTTGGAAGCCACCTCTCCCGCCTCGATTGTAAGGCGACCATCGGCTGTCTACTCTGTGTGGTTGCGCGGAGTGCGGCTGGTCATGGTAGGCGCGCGGTGGCGGTGTGGGTTGGAAGAAGGGGTGGTGTTTGTGCTGCTTGATTTTGCCGGTGACGGCGGCAATCTTTGCCTGTAGTTCTGCGTTGTCGGGCATGCTGTGTTGTCAGTGCCTCTTTGCGTTCTACAGATATTTGTTCTATCGCTTTGTTATCCTGTGTTGGGTGGAAAATGTTGGTACTTGACGCGCTTAGAAGGTGTAGATGGGCGTTTCACGGCCTTGGCAGGTTGTTAGTCAGGTGATACATCACGTGAACCTTCGGCTTCACTTGCTCATTAACCAACCTCACTCGTACAAAGGCCGTCTGATTCCAATTGCCTGCATGTCTTCGCCTTGTAGTCATCAATTAAAATATGCCCATCCAGACGACTACTTCACGAGTAGGGCTGCTACGCTGACGCTGACAGCCAATTAAATAGCACCCTTTCCTCCCACACCTCAGTAGGTCTCACAACCCACTCTCCCCCTCAGCCCATCATATCCAACTTCCCGCTTCCCCAAACAGACGGAGAAGCCAGGAAACTCATCGCCCACCCCCGGTGCGGCGACTGCATTTCCATCCCCCCAACCAATTTCGACGAACCCTGCAACAGCCCTGACCCGACAACCCGCACAAAGTGGAGCCATCGCCTCCTGGTTGGAGGTCTGCACCGGTACGACGCTGCTGTGCGTACGGAGGCCCTGGGATAACGGCTGGGGGGGCCTGAGTTGGCATTCGAACGTGACGTGCATGCAGCCGGCGAAGGAGGGCGAGAGGGCCGGTGTTGAGACGCAGGTGGTGCAGTGTGCGAAGCGGGGGGCGACGATGCGGGAGGCGATGCGGAGGGAGAGCGATCGGGTGCCGTTGGCGACGTGTCAGCGTGATCGGGTGAGGCCGGAGCGTCCGCGGAACACTGTCAAAATATGATCGGCTTTGTGGCGGCCACTCAGGCCGTGATGGGCGTTATATTCCCTCAAAGCTGTATATGCTATACAGCGCCGGCTCAGCCTGCACCGTCAGGTTCGACACCAGTTGGATACTGGACTAGATGCTCTCCATGTCATCTCTCGCCCACAGCTTCACCGTGCGGTCCCTTCCACAACTCGCAATCCATTTCGAATCCGCCGAAACATCGGCCGCCAGTACAGTCCCATCGTGACCCGTAAGCGACTTGCAGAGCGCCCAGTCATCAGCGGACCAGATGTTGACTGCTTTATCGAAGCCAGCGGTGACCATGAACGTACCGGCCTTACTCGGGGTCTCAGCATGCTTGTTTCCAGCAGACTCGCCCTCTTCGGCTAGGTTCGTGTCGGATTCGCCATTCGTCATCGTGACGTCTTTGCTCTCGGCTCCGTTCTTTTGTGCCGTGGGTGCAGAACCAGAGAGCGGGCCGTCCGTTCCCTTAAACCAGCGCAAGTCCGTTACACCACCCCTATGCGCCCCTAAGCTGGCCGTCTCTCGCACAGCCCGCAAATCCCAGCACTTCGCGAACCCATCCGCGCTCCCTGTCATCACCCTCACGCCATCGGTGCCCCAATCTGTGGCATGTATGGGCGCCACGTGACCTTCCAACAACATCACGGTTCGCCCTGTCCGAAGATCCCAGACACGGCCGATGCTGTCTAGACCGGCGGAAACAATAAGGCTGCCGTCGGTGTTGAAAGCTACCGTGTAGACTTCCTTGCTATGACCTTCCTGCAATAACAATTCGGTCGTGGTCGCAACGTCCCAAAGCCGCCACGTCGTGTCGTAGCTGGCGGACGCTAGGTACTTACCCGAGGGATGGAACTCCGTCCGGCAGACGCGCGCACTGTGGCCGGAAAGCGTGCTGATAGGTGTGTCTTGAGTGAGCGACCAGAGATGGATTTCGCCTTCTTGACCGGACGATGCAAGATTCAAGCTTTCAGGGCTCACACCGCACGAGGGCAGAGTAGCGCCCGGGTACCAGGAAAGCCCGCCTACCATCTGCTTATGTCCGCGCAGCACCGCTTTTGTTTCGAGGTCGGGAACGTCCAAGAGCTTGACGCTGCCGGCCCAGTCTCCGCACGCGATCGTCTCTCCGTTTGGAGCGAAGCGTACAATGCTCATGGGCCGCTCACTCGCGATTTGACTGCCGAAAAGCTCAAATCCGCCCAGTCGCTCTTTGATCGCTTTGCGATGCCGAACATGAGTTTGCACGGGGGTTGCACTCTCCAACCGCTGGCGTGAGATCCGCTGTTTCGCTCGGGGAAGGGTATATCGCGCCACATCTTTCCGTGCCTCGAAGAGTGCATCACTGCCTTGTGTGTAGAACTCGCCCTCCTCCTCGTCACCTTCCTCGCCGTCCTCGTCGTCGGCGTCACGCATCGAGGCATCTTCGTCGTCGGCGCCGCCTTCTTGCTCGCGGTAAAGAAGCTCTCGGAGTCGGTCTCGGCGGTCCTCGGGCCTTTCCCCGAAGAGTGTGATGGGTTCGCCGCGAGAGCGGAGTTCTTGACGGACACGATTGTCATCTGTGGGTACCGCTAGGGAGGCCGCTTTTCGTTTGCGAGCGAACTCGCCAAATACTGCGGCGGCTTGCTGAGATTGTCCGCCGGCGGTGTTTGATGGGATAGCATAGTTGCGGTCGAGGGCTGGGGTCGCTGTCAGCTACTGGGAGGTGCTCTGAGGGGAGGTTGGCGCATACGTATATTGTTGATATCGACACCCTCATCCTGTCGCAGCGTCTATCAGTCAATATGTCCCTCTCTTCTCCAGCGACCTCTGCGCAGCCAGCTCTGGTACATTGTGTGAACATCGGTCGCATCGCACTGAGTGATGAAGGTGAGTATGGCTTACCTGCTGCTCCTCCACATATGCCTGTCTGGAGGGATGTATCGACATGCTATCTGACTCCTCAAACAAGGACTAGGGCGTCTGTTCGCACCGTCGACATGATGTAGCTACATGTAGGCTTTTGCTAAGAGGATACCGCCAACGAGTCATGGAGATCAGTCCACGCCAATCGCTGACTCGAGTCTCACCCAGTCAGCATTGCAAGCCTCCTCAATCTCCCCTGCATACATCACCAACATCACCCGCAATCAAATCACGCTTCTGCCGCCACACGCCCACGGCCGGACGCCTTCAACGTATACTTCAGGGGAAAGTGACAGCAAGACGCGTCGTCGGCGGACTCGTCGCCACCGAACTTCACAGTCCCCATCGCTATCATCAAGCACGAAGGGAAAACGCCCGTGTCTCTTGCTTGCGTGCCCACACCGCGGCAAAGTCGTTTAATCGGGATGCATAAAACGACCCGAACCCTCCGAATAGTGAATATAAGCCATGCCCATGTCTCCTACTCCTGCCAAGAGCTCACATATATCCTCTTTCGGCGAGCTTCACCTCGCTTGTCCGGCCTTCCGCCACCGCAAACGCTTTGGGCCGAGATATCGCTCTTCTGGGCTCGTTTCATCATAATGCTGGCGACGATCATGTTATCAGGAGAGTGGGGGAGAACGACATCCTTCCTCCTCCTCTTCGCAGGGCTGTGTAGTCGTTCCGGCGGACAGCCTAGAAAGGGTCAAGTATGCTTTCCTACTTCTTCCCTACATTCCGGAGCATGTACCTCTTTCTCTGCGTGTCTTCAGTGTGACCTCACACGGTCTACAGGCTATGTGGCAGACCCCACTAGTACTATTACTTGCCTGCTTCCTTCTCTCCGTTCCTAGTCGTACTCTCGCCCGTAGGTCGAGGTGTCCTCGCTCAGCCACCTGTCAATCGCTGACATTGAGAGCGCACAGAGTGTAACAATGCCACCACCACCCTCCGCAACATTGCCGACGTCGTGGCCATCGTGACATGTACGACATATACCGGAGACATCGTGGTGGCCACCGACGTAGCAGGCATATCAGCGCTCCTTGGCGTGGAAGAAGTGATAGGCAGTGTGATAGTCGCAAACAACTCTGCCCTCACCACAATCAGCTCGGACAGCCTACGCTCCGTCTCCAACGATGTCATCCTCGACACCCTCCCGCTCCTGACCAACATCTCGCTGCCCATGTGTTCCTCGGTCAACACCATCATCCTCAACAAGATCCCAGCTCCGAACGTAATCAACATGCAGACGACGGTGCAGAAGGTCACCAACCTCTACATCACCGACACCACTCTCGAGACGCTCTTTGGCCTCCTACTCCAGACCTCGCAGATGGAGAACCTGATCATCACCGGGAATCAATTCCTACAATCCTGCTGGTTCGGCGTAGGCAACATCACGCAACAGGCGACCATTGCGAACAACAGCGCGCAGATGACGCTCACGCTTCCAAACCTGACATATGCGTATAACATGGAGATCACGAACGCGAGCGCGATTGAAATGCCGGTACTGCAGAGCATCAACCAGAATCTGGATATCAGCTACAGCGCTGTTCAGAACCTCACGTTGCCTGTGCTGAGTTATGTGGGCGGCGACCTCGACGTGAAGAACAACGCACAGCTCGTCGGGATAGAGATGCCAGACTTGGTCAACGTACAAGGCAACGTCGAGATATCCGGCAGCCCGCAGCTAGAATCTCTAAGCGGATTAAGCGCCTTGTCCTTCATCGGCAAAGACCTAACCCTAGCGGGAGAATTCACTGAGTAAGTCCCTCACACCCCGTCCCCGTACCTACCGCAGCTAACCACACAAACCCCCAGCGCACACCTTCTGGCCCTAACCGCCGTCAACGGCAACCTCACACTTACCTCCACAGACGCCACAGCACCCTGCGCCGACCTCCCCAAGTCCCTCGCAAAGGGCACCTACACCTGCTCCTCCACCCCCGCCGGCGGCCAACACAAACGCACTCCTCTCTCCAAAGGCGCTATAGCGGGTCTAGCCCTCGCCGCCGGCGTCCTCACTATAGCGCTCACGGCCGCGGTCGTCTGGTGGTTGCTCCGCAGATGTCATGCCGGCGTAAGGGAGATCCCGGACACTACTTCCACTACCGGGGGCGGAGCGACGGACCGCCCGGCTCTAGCGTCGTTGGCGAGGGAGAAGCGGAGCAGCTACGGGTATCACGACCTCAAATCCACCGAGCAGGTTGTGGATGCCGGGAGGGTTCCTGGACAGCATCAGCAGCAGCCGGAGGATGTGGCAATGCGGGATTTGGGAAGGAAGGATGGGAGCGTGGAGGAGAGGGGAGAGGTTTTTGAGATGCCGACGGAGGCGAATAGGGAGAGGAGGGAGATGAGCGCGAGTCCGACGGGGGCGGCGGTTGAGATGGCTTCGCCGCATGAGGGGGTTGGGGAGAGGGCGGGGGAGGGGGAGGCGCGATGACACCGGTATTTGTAGTACGCTTGTCACAACATCTGATCAACGTGAGGGAGGGTGCGTGCAACGTGCGTGTCATTTGCCCGCGTACGCCACTCTGTTCTAGACAAGTGCTGCAGTCAGAGGGAATCTATTGCGTCGTGACCCCCTCATACAAGAACCGACACACCCAATTCTCCGCCACATCCGGATCCCCCCGCCCAATAAACCGCGCCTGCTTCGGAAACGGACACACCGGCCTCTGCCTCAACACCTTATCAACCAACTTATCATCCACCCACTTCGTCGCCACGATCTGGTCCGGCGCGGTGCCGTTCTCCACCCAAGCCATAAGTGCGAGCAGGGCGTCGTGCTTGGCGTCCGCGAAACCGGGAACGGAGTACACGCTTCCTGGCGAGACACCCAGAGCGCCGGCTTGGTTGGCGCCGGCGAAGTACCAGGGCGCGTCCATGTCTGGGGGTGTGCCGGCACAGTGTTGCATGCCGGGGACGAGGAAGAGGCGATACCATGAGTCTAGCTCGATACCCTTAGGTACAAGGGTCTTCAGCACCTCCTTGTAGAAGACGACGCTGCTTCCCGTTGCGATCAGAGCGTCGGACATGCCGTGGTATTGGAGGAGCTTGCCGCCGTGGGCGTGGAAGGGGGAGAGGTCGTAGTCGTACGCTGTCGCGTTGCCTGGTTGGATTTTGTCCGCTAGCTCGACGATGGTGTAGTTGTAGTCCCAGAAGTTCCAGCTTGTGTCGTTGAGGAGCATGTCTTGCACGTATTGCACGCCATAGCTGCTGGGCTGGGCTGCGGAGAGAAGGAAGGGCCATTGCGCTTCGCTGCCGAGTTCGAGGTGGGGGAAGATGAATGTTCTGGGAGCGAGTGTTAGTCACCGACTCTACAACCCATCGGTAATTGAAGTTCGTACTGGTTGTTCTCCACGTAGTCATTGTATATCAGATACAGCGTCCCAATCTGCGCAGCCGTCAAACAACCCGTCGCAGTCTGATTCGTGACATTCGGCCCGCAAAGCAATGCTTCCGGGAAGAAGTCACAGCCCTGCGGATCGCTAATGATGTTGTCAACCAGCCCATCTTGCGGATCACACTGCTTCAGAACCTCCGCGCCGACGACCGGGAACAGTCCAATCGGGATGTGATGAGGGGCGTCGACAGGCAGGTTGTACAACCCGAGCTTGACAGTCCAGGTTTGAAGATGGCTGGTCCACCACGCTGGCGCACCCGCCAGAACACCGTCAAAGTCCTCTGGGTAGAGCTGTATATCGCGTATGCCTTGCCTGCCGCCGGTGCTACAGCCGGAGTAGTAATTGTACTTTGGCTTGCAGTTGTAGTATGATTCCACGACCTGCTTGGCGAGCTCGACGGAGCCGTGCATGGCGCGATAGCCCCAGTCTATGATCTTCTCCGGCTCGTTGAGGGCCCATGTGATGTCTCCGGAGGTGGAGTTGTGGCCTGTGTCAGTGGACATGGTGGCGAAGCCGTAATGCACTCCAGCAGCCATGTCCAGGTAGTTGATGCCGCCTGCGAAGCCGCCATTGCCGTATGCAAGGGACCGCTCGTTCCACGTTTTGGGTAGGAACAAACCGAATCCGAAATGCGAAGACGCGCTTGATGCGACCTGAATATGAACTACGCACAGCTCTGGGAGTTTCGTTGGTGACACCGGGTACGCGACGTCGCCCACCGGTACCTGGAATGTTGAGCCCTCCGAGAGAGGGTGTGCGAAGGCGACCGTTGCTCCTTGAGGCAAGATGCTTTCGAATGCAGATGGCGTGCACTCGAACGCCACGGCAGTGATCGGACCGAGTGAGAGAACATGGTTGAGGCGCATTGTAAATTGTGTTGCTACGTTCTGTGCGAGTCCTGGGACAGCAGAGATCAATCCAGCAGGTACGGCGGCCAGCCGGACTGCCACACTTATACAGGCAGCGACTGCCTCACGCACCCACATGATGACTTGAGTCTGTGGTCCAGTGCAGTGTGCTTGCAGTGGAACTACCGCAAGGTTTTCTGCGGGGAAGGTGCATGGAAGAAACAACCACCGGCTCCACCCATCGTGAATGTACCAAACCACTTCGCTGGTGCTGGTGCAAACCCCGGCACATCAGTGCGGCCTTACGAGACAGTGTTGTGCTTGTGACGGCTCCATGTCGGTGTAGTGGTCGAAAGCGAGTGCCTCCGAGTACACCAGCTGCGGGGTAGCAAATGCCGGCGAGTCAGGTGTATATGGTGCTGCACCGAGGATTACATGTACTTATTAGCCCACTATTGCAGACCGACTCGGAAAATGGCCATTGACACACCTCTGCAGAGCCCCACTTGTATTGCCGAAGCGTCAAGGCCATAGTGGGGCTCGTATGCCGAGTCTCTTGCCGTACCGGTGGCTGTAGCAATTCGTACTTCGCGATCGGTTCAATTGCCGGTTTCTGATCTCGCTCACAGCTTCGCCTTGACCGGTATCGGCTGCTCCATCGCGGTTTCGGCGTCCTCGACAGCAATACAGACGACGACAGCGATGTCGTCTGCTTTTCCGCCCCGCCAGCCTTCTTGCGGATAGAGCAAGTTGACCTCTTTCGCAAACGGTCCGTTCCGTCGTGTATCCAGGCCCGCGATCTTCGCCTCACGCATAACAGCCGTCGCCAATAGACCTGGCAGGTAGGGAGCCTTCAAACCGGACTTCTGGTCTACTTCTTGCGGGAGGGACCGGATCAGCGTAGCGTTGAGCAAGCTTTCCGCACCAGGAAAGTTGTGACTCTTGAACCAATACCCATGCTCCTCCATCACTTTCGTCACCACCCCGAGCGTATCCTGCGCCGAGAGATTGTCCCAGACGCCGTCCGTAGCATACAGCACAACATCGCCATGCTTGAGCTGATATCTTTCGACATCCGCTTGCGCAGGCGTTTCAGAGTAGTGCGCGGAGCCGCCGAAGATGGCGTTCTGGGCCTGCATCTTAGGTGGGACCTTGGCCAGCTGGTACGGAGTGTTGAAGGCGTGCGTTTGTATTTGCGAGCGATGCGCGACCCGTCCTGGCGAGAAGATGAGGAAGCCAGAGTCGCCCAGATTCGCCGTTTCAATGCCTCCTGCGCCGTCGACCACAGCCAAGCTCGCCGTACATCCTCCGGCCACGATTCGTGGGTTGACGATCACTGCATCGTACGCCGTCTGCATCAGCTCCTGCGGTCGCACATTCTTCCCAGCTTCTAGTCCATCATGGATGTATGCAGTCCCAGCCATGAGCCCACACAACCCATGACTGAAGTCCGAGGGGTCCACGCCCTGGTCTTGCCAACCTCCCACCCCGTCCGCCACACCAAAAGCGACGTGGTGCTTGCTCCCGCCTACAGTCGCCGCAAAGAAGGCATCCTCACCCGAGTTCGGCTTGGTCGAGCGCAGGTACGGCGGTGTAGCGTTCACCTGCGTGGACGTATACAGCCAGTAGTCCTGCCATGCCTTGGGTGTGCGAGACGGCGTGCGCTTGCCTGCCGCGGCCGCTGCGAGACGATACGTGAATCTCGTCTGAGCAGGTGACTCGCCAGAGTACGACCTGTGCTGGAGAAGTGGCATCTGGCTCAGTGGCTCGCGGAACCCCAGATACGAAGACAGGCCTCTGGTTGCATATCTCAGATAGCTGGCGGGCAGAGTGGTTAAGGTCGCTGACATGGCAGCTGTGAGGTGGGCGAGGGTGAGACAGGAGACTGCTGACAGTCCATCATGTTGACATCGCGAACGCCACTGGCCAAAGAAAAGGGCGCACACCAGGAACAAGACAGCAAAGAGGAGAGCGCGTGTAGAGAGGAGATGAAGAGGCATGCATGGACTAGATAATAATCGCGCCGTGAAGAAAGACCGACGGGAAGTTGACATGGAGCAACGGAACCCAAATGCTGGTGGCCTCAGGCACACATCAACGACATAAAGGGGACTGCTCCTACAGCACAGCCTCTAGGAAGAGGATATTATTAGTTTCGACGGCGGCGTCTGGCCATCAAGTGGTATGGACTTCATTGTAAGGCAGGCAATGCTAACCTGCGCAGTCCAGTATATTGATTGTCATGGTAGGCGCTCTGCATTCCCTTCTCACTCACACTTCTCCCTTGGCCATGAACTCTCGCGTTAACCCTGTACAAGCAAGCTTCAACACAACGTAGGCGGCGTCCGAGATGACGGGATTGAAGCACTTTCTCAAGAAGAAGGAGAAGATCGATGAGGTAACGCCACCTGCAGTGCTTGTGGAGCGCAGTGGGAACCTGGACGTGCCGGAATTCAAGTGCATACGGACTACGACTGAGACGGAGGAGGTGATACAACCGCCTTCGTATCCTGGAGACGATGATCAGGATGGCAATATGATGGGCTCGCCGAGGAAGGAGAAGAAGCGGCCTCACCTGGGATTCCGCAGGTCCACCAACAAAAACAATTCGTCGCACACAAGGAATGCATCAGGTGATAGCTTGGCATCACAGGTGACCGAGAAGGGCGAGCAGCAATTACCTGTGAGGCCCAAGACCGAGAGAAAGCTGTCCGAGAGGTTCCACCTGCACAGAGATCGGTCGCGTTCGGTTTCGACGGGATCCAGCAGCCACCTCCCAGATGACTTACCGGAAGCCCCGGCTCCTACTCCCGCACCAGCGAGAGAAGGCGAAAAGGTCGTGCGGGAGGAGAAAGACGTCAAAGAGCACCGCGAAGCACAGTGGGAGAAACGCGCAACAATCCTAGCTCACAGCAACCCCTCGCTCCTCGAAGATCACCAGGAGCAACGCCAGGAGAAGAGACGCAGCCACAGCCCCAGCATCACAGACCACGCCGGCGACGAAACCATCCAAGAAGCCATCCGCCTCCACGAGCTCGGCGACCTCACCCGCTCAACCGCCATGTTCGGCCGCCTCGCCTCCCCCACCGGCGCCAACAACGCCCTCGCGCAAGTCCTCTACGGCCTCGCCCTCCGCCACGGCTGGGGCATCCCCCCCGAACCCGAGAACGCAATCCACTACCTCGCGCTCGCGGCTTCCAATTCCGCCTCCGTGGAAGAGGCGGCGTTGGCTTCGGGGACGAAGAAGGGTGGTGCGGCGAAGGGGGAGTTGGTGTTGGCGGTTTTCGAGCTGGCGAATTGTTTCCGGCATGGGTGGGGGGTCAAGAAGGATCCGGTGGCTGCGAGGCAGTATTATGAGACTGCGGCTAATTTGCAAGATACGGATGCGATGGAGGAGGCGGCGTGGTGTTGGCTTGAAGGGTTTGGTGGGAGGAAGGACAAGGTATGGTTGTGCGCTTTCCGCTCCGTCGCTCTCGAGACCACACATACCCAGCTTGGAAAACCCGTCTGCTTTGCCTGCAATAATGACGCAAGACCCTTCTAACCCGTCTGACCACCGCGCACGCGAACGCGCTTCCACCCCACACTCTCGCGACACCCACCTGCAAACGCCCTACAAGTTGGGCACCAAAACGCACGGCGAGGCGTAACGAGGCTGACCAATCACACAGTACAAAGCGGCGCAGTACCTGCGGCTCGCGGAGCAGAATGGCCATAAACCCGTCGGCAACTCTTGGTACGTACTCCATCTCCCGATCCCCCCACCCCATCCCAAGCCGCGAATAGCAAGCGGCGTGTTTGGATTTCGAGATGAGGCTGCTTGCGTGGGCGGACATCACGTGGGCAGTGCTCGGGTCGTGTGGCGTTGCGGACGCAGCTCGTGCATGCAGACCCAGTTGGGAGTGCGGTCGCTTGGTGGTGGCGAGGTGCAGTCTCCGCTGACATTTGACTGGGAACAGGGTGTGGAAGGAAAAGTACAACCCCAAGTGAGGTGCCCGGACGACCCGGAGCGGAGTGTGAGCTGCCTGAGTTCAGAGTGACCGCTGCATCGAGCTGTCAGGCAGTGGTCAACTGCCGCAGAAAGGGATACCTCGTCACGATTCACAAACGATCACGATGGTGGAGGCGCGGACTCACCTTGGCTGTACCAGCTGCCCGGCTGATGATGAGACGACACGAAGGATATCTCAAGGAACATGAAACGCTCTCCACAAGGTCTGCATGTTGAACACTCCATTGCATTACATATCCCCGCGCCAGGCGCCGGGTCGCCGCTTCGCCAAACACGCGTCTGTCCAGTAGTGCCTGTACTGTTTTCCTCCGCTCGCTCCAGGCACCATGCCATTTGCTGTGGCCCACTTCCAATCCATTTCCCAATCGTGCGAGTGCCAAAGCAGGGTATCTCTCAAGAAGCTGTAGATGCCAATTTCAATGCAAGGTGTGTGTGTGGTGTGTGGGTGCCGTTGCTCGTAAGATAATCATCAATACATGGTCCCCATCAAATTATAAATCCGAAATGTGCTGGTTAAAATCTGGCCAGCTGGTATTCTGTCGTTCAGTCATCAGATTGCCGCTCGTCGTGACATATCGTCGCTCATATGTCTGTGAGGTATCGTCGCTCGTGTGTCTGTCATAGCTGTCGTGGGTATAGCTGTCGAGGGTGTAGCTGTCGTGGGCGCAGCTGTCGTAGGTGTAGCTGTCGTGGGTGTCATGGGCGTCGTGCGTGTCGTAGGTCGTCGGTCGTACGTAGGTGTCATGATATCGAAATGTGTAGGTATCTTCATTCATCAGATCTCAGCCTTATAACTTTGCCCACCCCCTCGCTGCTGCTGCTGCCCCCTCTGCCTCGCCTCAATCTCCTCATTCTCCCGCACAATCTCCCGGAACTGCCGCACAGTCTCCGCGGGAATCTGATCCCACAGTAGACTGCGTGTATACACCTCCGCTTTGCTCGACCGCTGGTGCTCCTGCTGTAGAGTGGCCATCGCTTCCGCCAGATTACGCTTCGGTCGCGGTGCTGGGGGTGGTGCGGCATCGCGCTGGCTTGATGCCGCGGGTCGCTCTTCGTAGGTGGAGTAGGAGTTCATGTGCGTGATTGAGGCGTATTGGGCTGTTGTGAGGGCGAATGCTTGATCGATTTCTTGCTGGCGGGTAGGCGCTGTCAGCCGGTTGTGGATCTGCTCGAGGCGGTTGGTGGGTCGGAAGGGTGCTCCTGATGGTTGCGGTTCTTGTCCGGT
The DNA here is from genome assembly GCA_030411845.1 of Friedmanniomyces endolithicus. Taxonomy (NCBI): domain Eukaryota; kingdom Fungi; phylum Ascomycota; class Dothideomycetes; order Mycosphaerellales; family Teratosphaeriaceae; genus Friedmanniomyces; species Friedmanniomyces endolithicus. Next base: position 31,785 of record JASUXV010000044.1, read on the forward strand.
ATGTTGGAGTGCACGTGCCGGCGCGATTGCTTGGGTCATGCTGCCGGCCTCGGCTAGTAGATCTTTCAACACGGCAGGTGCGGCGGCTTGGACCTCGGGAGGCATGCTGGGCAAGTCGGAGGGGCGTGAGCCGGGTGGCTTGGATGCTACAAATGCGCCGCAGAGGAGTAGCATGAGGAGCAAGCCAGTGGCGATGGGCTGGTCGCCAGCGGTGTCGTGCGGCTTTCTTGTCGGACCGGGTACGATCGTGCTAGACGATGGCCGCTCCCCGAGCGCTGGCGCCGGCTTGGCTGGCTCTGGTCGTGAAGGGAAGGCGAAGTCTTCTGGGGAAGCTGTCTGCATATTCTCGACGAAGAAGAAGTCGTCCCAGTCATGCTGTCCCATGTTGAGTGCCTCCATCTCGGCATTGAAGTCCGTGAACCCAGTGCTGCTGGGCGCCACAGACATGGCAGGAGCTTGATCCATAGCCAACTGCTCGGTGAGGATGTTGTTCCTCCTTCGCAGTTGAGATGTCTCCTCGTTGTGCTGTATCTTCAGGCTTCTAATATCGTCTTGAAGACTCTCGATGACCCGCTGCGACTCTTGAAACCGGTGGATGAGGACTTGACGTTCCTCTTCGCGTCGTTCGCGGTCCATGGCGAGATCCGACACATCTTTCTCGAGCACGGCGATGGTGTGGCCAAAGTTCTTCTCGCGGCCTTCTAGGTCTTCAGTGTGCTTCTTCCTACGTTGTCTCGAATTGAGTCTGCTTCAAGTCAGCATGCCTGTTCTTGGAGTATCGGCGGTAGTGACAGTACATACGCAGCTTCACGGTTACGCAAGAGTCTCTTTTGCTGCTTCAGCTCTTTGAGGACATCCTCGTCCGTAGTCCTGTCGATCAGCTCGTCGATGGTACGAATGTTGCGTTCCTGTGGAATTTCGATACGGCCGTTCTTCTTGCGAATGCCGTCCCGCCGAGCGAAGTCTAATAGCGTCGTTGGAGGACTGTTGGGCCGCATGCGCTTCGGCATGGGCCGGTTCTCCATTTCCTGCTGAGCCATGCCCATCCAGTCTTGGTGACAGTGCGGCGAGATCGGCGTGTGCACTTGGGGTGCGGGGATGAAGCCCTGTTCGCCATGCGACCCATTGAACTGTAGTGGGTGAGGTACCATCGCCGGGTGTGAAGAGATCACAGGTACACCATTCGTTCGATGGAGGGGATACTGCACTTGCTCGTACTGTGCAGCCAGCGGTACATACTCTACGCCATGATTGGGCGTGCAGTTGCCAGAGCTGTGCTCGAAAGCCCAAGCAGAGCCGCGTTGCGCATGGCCATAGGCAGATGCATGCGGGTGCATATGTGATGCGCTTGGCCGGACAAAGCAATTGTGTTCGTCGTGAAAGGCATTATGAGCGCCAGTAGATACCGTGTCGACTGACAGCCCACCGTGCAGTTGATGATCCCAAGCTTGAGAGTCTGCTGGAGACAGGACTCCGCCGCTATTCGCCAGGGAATCTTTGCGGTATTGCATTTGGGCGCTGCCAGGGCTTTGCATGATGTCAGCCTCTAGTATGCCGGGATCTAGAGCGGCCGGATCGTCGTCTTCGAAGTATGCCGAATGTTTGCCTTCACCCTGCGCGTGATGATGGCCCAAGCGAGGGTTAGCAAACGCCATGTTGGGCTTCTTGTAAAGCCGGTGTCGTCGTGGTCCGGTGATAGAGTGATGGAGGCGGTGTGGGCGGCTGGTACCGGTAATAACGCTCCGCGCTCATGCCCAAGCCGGCTGCATACTGCTGTTCTCGTGAATAATGTCTTTGTTGCGACCAGGTGTGTGGTAAGGTCGAAAATGGATTAGTCGAAGATCTTCAAGAAAGGCCCGAAGCGTTGTGGGTGACAGCAGTTGAGATGGTCTCGAGCGACGATCAATGCTGAAGGAGGAGTAGAGCGTGGCAAGGAAACAGGCATGAGCTTGCTATAGATACCTTACAGTCCTGGCGCGCTTGTCGTTCCGGTTGGACACAACCTTGGGCTGCCAAAGTTGAGTTGAAGTTGGCAATGATGGAGCCCGAAAGGAGCGTGAGGACGGGATGGGGAGGCGTGCATCAGAGTGCTATTCGGTGCCTACAGGTAGGGAAACCCGACGTCGCCGAGGTGTCGGGCATAGCTGCATGAAGCTGCAGCTGATAGGCTTTGGCCCACGCAAGCGTGCACTCGTTTGAGATTCGCTACAATCGTGCTCCCAGTTTGCTACATGTACCCCGTACCAGTAGACGGTCTTTTAGTGGTACCGAGGTGGTGGTCCTTTCGTTATACAGGGCAGACCGACCTGCGTCTGAAGGGGCCCGGGGCAGATGGTGGCGACGTAGTGACCATACATGTAGGTGAGTGTACCCCACGTATTCTCTCCGGAATCGATTGGAAGGCGAGTTCCAACCTATTGGCCGTCGCTTCGCGCCTGTCGCAGATCGTCCAGACCTCGCGGTTAATAATCTGCTACCAGACTGTCATTTCTCACACACCCGAGTCACAACATGTGGTGCCTGTGATCGAACCCAAACCGAATTGAACCTTGGAAACATCACTCGGGCCGGGCCATTCCTACCCGAACCACGCGTGGGGATGGGCGGATGACGGGAGCCCAAAGGCGCGTTCTCATCCACACATTGCTGCCCAAGTCTATCATCATCGTGCTTCATGAACCTCACCATTCCTCCTCCTTGGATGGCGTTTCACGAGTGCAGAGAATCCCGGGTAGCTTTGGTTCGCCCGCCGCCCAGCTTTCCTCCCACATCAACATGCACGTCGTCCCTACTATGACTGTGATATTGGGCTTACGAGTTCCCGCCATTGCCCACTTTACGATATGTCGCTAAGTGGCTCAGTATCGGGTATTCAGCGACGTTGAGTGGCGGCGGTGGGTTGAGTGCGGTGAGTCAACCAACTTTCTGACAGTGTGACGAGCGACAAATCATGTCGTGTGGGTTTGAAAGAGCGGTGGTTCACCGCCTACAAAGGCATTGACAAAGGCATTTGTGGAATACAGCATCCCCTCAGGCACCCGTCCGTACGATGTCAGCAAGCGAGCATGCACGCAGCCTCCCGAAACATCGCATCCGAACCAGACTTCCCCTCCAATTCGACGAAAATCCATCGAGAGATTTAAGTTGGGCGAAAGACCATCGTGCTCCTGGCGGATGAACTCGCAATGCATGACGTCCTCTGCACCGTGGCTGGCCCAGACATGTGCACTGGCAGTACAGCCACAGGAACATCGAATCATGTCATCATCAGCGCAGATGACTCGAAGACAGCACAGCCCAGCCCACCTGCAGCGCCGCCCTGCGAACAGCTGCCCAACTCCCAGGGCGACATGACCTTACCTTAGCTCCGTTCGTCCCACGCCGAATCAGACCCCACGCAGGAAGCTGGCCAAACCCGGCGCCGAGCTTCTTCGCGGGGAACACGAACCGCAGGTATCGAGATGAGGACGTGAGGCAGCATTTGTTCTGCAAGCCTCGTCGCGTGGCGAGGGGATGGTTGTGTAACAGCTGCCGCAACCAGTGGGTCTCGTTGAACACAGTCAGTATGTCCACGCAATGTCGTGTAGAACGTGGGGCGCAGTGAAGATGTTTTGCGCTGCAGGCGCCGGGAGCTGAGGTCCAATCAGCGGGAGTGCCAAGTTCGGCGCTCGACCACAATCCTCCTTCTCGACTGGAGAGCGATCACGGATGTGAGCTTGATGCTTGTATCGGTAGCGGTCAAGGAAAGTGTCGAGTTTCACGCTGATGCTCAGAGGGCTGAAGGTACTGAATGATGTCCACGACGGCAGAAACCTGACTCTCGGTTGATGGTTCAACGTTGTACTGGTACAGCTAGGCAGGTCAATGGTGTTGCTATCTACAACGAAGCTCGCATAGATGCTTTCTTGGTGAGGTTATCAGCCTCGAGACTTTGTCACGTTCGGCAGTAGATGCATCACGAAGTCCATTCGGCGAAGTATGCGCCGCCTGACAGCTTGCGTTGCGGTCTTGCAAGGAGATCTCGAGTGGTGCGCTGAGGTGGTCGCCGGAGACAGCGATCGAGAAAACCGGTAGGCCGCTCCCAATTCGGTAGTCTGCTTCGTTGGACTCCCAGTGCACCAGCAATGCGTGTGGCTCTGAGCCTGCCGAGTTCTATCCCTCTTGAGACGTTATTTCGAGGACATCGTCGCCTGATTGACCTCGAAACGCCACGCCCACAAGGCTTGCATGCGGCACCCATAGGCGGCCACGCTCTCAGTCCTCCACACCCCCATCGATCTCCTCCACGCCCCTGACCCTCAGCTCCTTGATCCTCAGAATAGTATACCGATGCTTACTTTTGACCTTCTTGATCTTCCGCTGCCTCCGCTTCGTCTTCTCCTTCACCCGCAACGGCTCGCTCTCGACTCCCATCACCACCGCTCTGCACACAAACAACCTCTCATCAATGTATGATACCTTGCCCTTCGCGATATGCGGCACGAAATGCGGTGCCACCGAGGTCCCCCCCGAACCTGTTACACCCAACTCAGGCATTCCCGTACTCCGACTCCCCAAATCTCCCGTAACAGGATCGATCACAGTCGTACTAGAGTGCGCCAGACTCTTCAGCGCCGGCGCCGCAGCAGCAGCTTTGAGTGTGTACTCTCTACTCCCCAGCACGGTGGCGCGGTTCAAGCGGAGAACGTCTCCGGGCTCGACGCCTTTCATGAAGAAGGGAAGGCGAACCGTGTCTCCTTGCGTGAGGAGGTAGGGCCGGTCGTAGAGGTGCGCGGTGATGTAGTGCGGGGCTTGGGCCTCCAGGACGGGGAGGAGTTCGCGGACGGAGTCGGAGAGGGCGGGTGGGGAGGTGGTAACGGAGGGTTGCGGGCCAGAGAGTGGCTGTGTTAAAGATGGCGCGGGTGGTGAGAACGGGTTTGATAGCTCTTTAATCGGTTTGCGGGAGATGTGTCGTCCTGCGTTGGGTGGGAGAGGCATGGTGTTGGTTTCAGTCGCGTGCGAGACGGTGGTCAGGCTGGCGGCCCATGGGAGCAGGAAGGTGGGTGGCATCGGCCATCGCGAGTCGAGCAGCGCTCTCTTGACATTCCGTGACAGCATTGTGGTGGTATGCGATGAGCAATGGATGGATTGATTATGGATTCCACAGGAGAAGCGATCTCCATCGGCTGTTCTTCGGCGAAACCTTCCCCCGAAATCTCCATGCTCGAATTCCGCATCGCAGAAACAGCCCACCTTTCCTTCAATACTCCATCCACCGCAACCTTCACCATGCCTCAGAACGAGTACATCGAGCGCTTCACCAAGCAACACGGCCGTCGCCTCGACCACGAAGAGCGCACACGCAAGCGTGCCGCTCGCGAAACCCATCATGCCTCCGCCCAAGCCCAAGGCCTCCGCGGCCTGCGCGCCAAATTGCACCAGCAGAAACGGCACAAGGAGAAGATCCAGATGAAGAAGCAGATTAAGCAGCAAGAGGAGAAGAATGTCAAGGGCACCGACGACTCGGCTCCCACCAGCACACCACTTCCGCCATACCTGCTCGACCGTGGAAAAGAGAGCAATGCGAAAGTCCTCAGTAGTGCGATCAAGAACAAGCGGGCGGAGAAAGCGGCGAAATTCAGCGTGCCGCTGCCGAAAGTCCGGGGTATCAGCGAGGAGGAGATGTTCAAGGTCGTGAAGACGGGCAAGAAGACTGCGAAGAAGAGCTGGAAACGGATGATCACGAAACCGACGTTCGTGGGACCCGATTTCACTCGGCGACCGGTGAAGTACGAGCGTTTTATCCGGCCTATGGGACTGCGGTATAAGAAGGCGAATGTCACGCATCCGGAGCTGGGGGTGACGGTGCAGTTGCCGATTTTGAGCGTGAAGAAGAATCCGCAGAGTCCTATGTATACGCAGCTCGGTGTGTTGACGAAGGGTACGATTGTGGAGGTCAATGTCAGTGAGTTGGGTATTGTGACTGCGGGAGGCAAGGTGGTGTGGGGGCGGTGGGCGCAGATTACGAATAACTGTGAGATGGATGGGTGCGTAAATGCTGTGTTGTTGGTATGACGGAGCTGTACGGTGTGGCGAAGTGTCTGTGACAATTCAGTCATCCGGCTGGATGTCGATCTGGGAAAGAAAGTGCTATTTAGCGAGGCGTCTGGCGCTGATAGAATGAACATGCTCGCCAGGACTTCATGCTGCACGAGCCGTTGGACTTTCATGGCGCTGCTTCACATCCGGGACATCCTTCTGCTGGATACTTTGGCAAACGAGCATGCGAAGATCTGAGATCAAGTCTCCATGCTTGGCCGAAGAACGGTTATGAAGCGTGCCTGCAGGTTCCTTCGACTTCGCGGCTAGAAGTACTGCTGTGCCTGACGCGAGTGCGCAATATGCTTGGGACAGCAGCCCCACCAGAGCAAGCGTAGAGCGTAGTGCGCGAGGGAGAAGCGGAAAGTCAGCGCGAGAGGCTCGCCCTGGGAGGCGATGCGCTCACCATCCTTATGGCGGGGCGGACGGCGGCGAGGGCGGAAACACGCGGGGGCTGAGAGGGAAAGAAAGCGGAACCTACAGCGCCAGTTTGGGCCTGCTACCTTATGAGGGGATGTTGATGAGAAGAGTTACGTTCGCAACGCGTAAGGTATGTACATGTAGTTGTCTGTCGGGAGTTGGCCAAATCGTCACAGGTCGGTCGATTTCCATGTCCCCTTGACGAATTCGCTGCCCTCAACCGACTAGCACTGTTCCCATAAGGTAGAGAGCGAGGTGGATTGTAAGCAATCGTGCCTTTGTCCAAACCCATGTCGCTGTAGGTGCTGTCGGTGATGGACGCGGCTTTCCGCTCACGTTGTCCCTCCAACTGCCTCCGTCTTCCCTCCGAGGGTCATCCTTGCCCGCCCGTCTGCATGCAACGGTCCGGGCAACGGCGACTACTCCACCTTACACGTACACGGTATACCGAGCACGTTGTTGTATGTGGAAACCCAGACCACTCCGTTCCGTCTACCTTCTTTGTACATATTGCCAGCTCCCAAAACCACTCAGAACCACCCGCAACGCATTCAGCCTCTGGCTATTACATGAAGACAGCAACGAGTCGAACAGCGAGCAATGAAGTCGCGTAGCTCAAGCCCCCAGACCTCACCGCAAGTCGTCAAGCGATACAGGGTGGACGGTAACAAGGACGGCGCTACGGGTACGTCGTTCAATGGACAGCCTTCCGGATAGGGCGCCTTTGTCTCAGACTGACCTATCCATCGTCCCTCACTTCGCCAGTAAGCAGTGACTCAGTACTCGTCCGCTGACACGTGCTGTCATACTGTAGCGCCAATGACGCTTCGCAAGTCGAGTCTTCGGATCGAAGAGCTTTCCGGCATCAATGCAATGAACGGACTAGCACCCGCAGGCGTCCGAGACGCGTCCCCGCAGACAGAATTGTTACGACCTATACCGCATGGCATGCGGAGGCCCAGCAGCGATGTCACACCCGCGAGACCTGTCCTCAACGGCCACCACGCCAGCCAATCGAGATCCAGCCCCGCCGTATCCTCGCCCACCGGCACCGAGAACGACCTCCCACTCACGCCGACAACATGGAGCTCAGCGGTGGGCCACGCGACTACGGCCGGCAAGTCTGGCCGGGTGATCGAGCGGCTGATGGTGGAGAACGACAAGCTGAAGCGGGAGCTGGAGCTTACGAATCTGCGGGCTCAGGAGCTGGAGAAGAGCTTGAGTCTGTGCAAGCCGCAGATGGAGGCGCTGAAGCAGGAGAATGAGAATCTGAGCCATGCTAGGGGTGTGGACTCCTCGCTCATCGGGCGGCGAGACCGGAAGATTGAAGACTTGAAGGCGGACAATGTCGGTAAGACGGAGCGGGTGCAGAAGGCTGAGGGCTTGGTACGGCAGCTTCAGCGGGACTCGGAAGAGGCGAGAGGAGACTTCGAGAGGAGAGAACAAGGCATGTTCGAACAGACGAAGCACGCCACGGTGCACGCTGAGATCCTGGAAACCAGCCACAAGCAGCTCGCGGCAGAGTACAAGACCCGCCGGGAAGCATGGGAGAAGGATCTGGCTGACCTCCATGAACGGCGAGAGCATGATCGGCAGCGTATGGCGAGGTTGGATGTCGTGTACGAGCAGATGCGGCAGGAGAACGAGCGGACGCGGAAAGTGCAGGCGGAGCTCACGGCGCGGTGGGAGGAGATGGAGGAGGCGATGCGGAGTACGCTTGATGAAGGCGAGGAGGTCAATGAGCGGGCGAGGAAGAAGAGCGTGGAGATGGATAGGGTGGTGGATCAGATGCGGTGGGTTATGGGGGTGCAGAAGAGTGGTGGTGGGGAGAGGAAAGACTCAAAAGACGGCGGGTAGTCGAGCAGAGGATCACATTGGCATGACGGGGGCGTTTCGGGAGGGGCTTGGTCTGGCGCTTTGGGGTAGTGTGAAATGTACAGTCTGGGTGCCGACATACTATTTTGTACAGGATCTCGCCTGGCGTAAGTATCCACTTGGCGCAGGAAACCCGGCGCCGCCGTGAAAGTTGACATGCCACTCTGGAGCCCGATTAGGGAGCACATAATGCATACGATGGCTAGGAGATCGTTGCAGCTCAGGGTTAAGTACATGCAGCTTGGGAAGCGACGAGGTATCACCAGGTGAAGCGCGAACGTTCCTTCCCTTTCTGGTCGCGATCGACCCTGAGACGCACTTGCCACTTCTCGTCTCTAAGACACCTGCAACAACAAAACTTCCACCCGGCGATTCATTTTGGAATACTTCGACCGAACTTGCTCACACTTCTCCTCCTCCGACCTCACACACATACGTACAACATGGCGGAAGCGACCTACTTCCACTCGACACTGTACAAGTTCAACGAGCACGCCCGCAAAAATGTCATCACGCGCTTCAACGAGGCGATGAACGACATCTCTGCGAGGTGCTGGTATGATACCAACTCTGATGTATGAGAAGTCCAGAGTCGCAACACCCTTCCTGCCCACCATGCTGACCCCGGTGCACAATATAGACTTTCGAGCTCAAGAGCCCTGGCGAGATTGGAGCCGTCGCGGACGAGATTTTGGCCGGGGTGATAGCGAAGTATGTGGAGGAAGAGGTCGCTAGGGCGGAACGGGATAATGTGAGTCAGTCCGCACGTTGCTGGGCAGGTCGTTCAGCTCACCATTTCGCGCAGAGAGAACCGAATATCGAACGCTTCCCGGACAGCAGCTTCGACGACATGTTGTCCACTACCGCTCCTGAGACCGCGATTCACAGCGTACCGCCTCTCCAATCGACGCCGGCACTGCCTGACCTTACGCTACACCTGATCAACACCGAAGACTCGTCACCCGCCCTGAAGCTCTTCAGACTCTCGGAGCTTCCAGCAGGACTTCTCGAGCGCGTTTTGGCCAACCCAGGTGACCCAGCGCAGAAAAGAATGATTGATACAGGGTACACATGCCGTGCAGTCTGTGCCGCCGGATCCGGTCGTGGCGAAGATGTATTCAACGGTAGGATTGGCCGACCGCTGCCATCTCTCAGTCAGGAAGAGGAAATCGCCTTCTTGGCTCAAGCACCGTTCCAAACCCTTGTGGGTACCTCTGCCAATACGGAAGCTGAGCCTGAGCCCGAGCCTGAGCCTGAGGTGAGGCATTGGAGATTCAAGGAGGGTCACGAGGTGAACTTCAAGCAGTGGTTGAACGGTATGGGAAAGACGGAGCTCTACGACCCAGACGAGCGTCCTGTCGTGCCGCAAGATGCTGCGAGGATGCTCGCGAGTGACCAACTTCCTGCGTTAGGAAGGGTGAGAGTGGCAAAGGGCGCTCAGGCCATGGCTGCAGAGACTGAGTATGACAGCGGGACGGAAGGGCCGTCCACATCGAAGCTGCCTAACTTCAGTGCCTTGCTCGGCGCAAAAGCGACGGGTGATTCTGAGTCTGAAAGCTCGAAGAGCGCCTTGGGAGAGAGCTCAAGCGAAAGCGGCGAGATCACCAAGGCTGGGAAGGCGGCCTTTCGCAGCTTGCTGGCGAGTAGTGAGACCTACCAGACCTCACCATCCCGGCAGAACGGCAAGTCTCGTCAGAGGGTGCAAGTGCCTCTACCGCCAGTAGTACACTCGGATAGCGCAAGGCCTATCAAGCATCCTTCGATGGAGAAACCAACACCAAGCAGGAGTGCTCAGACTTCCGACAACACCGACAACATGCCCCAAGCTGACCAGCACATGCATCAACTCCAGAATTATGGCAAAGAATGGGCTGCGGTCGACAATATCGGACTGACAGCCCGCCCTGATAGCGAAGCTCTATGGCAGACCGAACATCCCAGTAAGCGCAAGACACCAAAGAAGCGCCGCATACAACTCGTTACTCCGTCATTGCAGGCTCTGGCGCCTGATACTACCGGCGATGGTGCGTCCATGTACTCGGTATCGGCAGACAGGCTTCCCGAGTTCGACTCGCCATTGCTGGCCAGCAACAGGGCCATCGCCCTTCGCACTGTTCATGATGCTACGGAGACTCACGACCGCTCGGATACGTCACCGTGGGAGAACATCGTTGTGCGGGCACAGCCGCCACAAGGAACATTAGTGGATGATACTGCACCTGTTGGTGATGGAAAGCCCGTGGCCCTACCGCCAGGCCTTGGTCCGCCACCTGCGCGTAAGCCGATCCGAGACAATGTCACGGAATGGTTACATCGTAACGTGCAGACTGAGAGGCACCTGACCAGCTTTGAGGATACGCCTGGAGCGACGCTATCGCCAGGCTCCTTTCCACGACTGCTGGTCCTAAGACCTGCAGTGAAAGAGCACGCGTCTCCTGTGGAGCTGCTGGATGACGATGATCCGATCATTGAACGCCAACAGTCGCCAATGGATGAGAGAATGCAGAAGAAAGACACGATGAGACAGAGAGCCCCGAATCGAGGCAAGGGCAAAGGAAGTGTCAAAGTGAAGGGCAAGGTCCAGCTCCCATTGCCTGATCCTGTCCCGCCACCGAAGAAACCAAAAGTCAGCGACAAGAGGAAAGTCTCGAAACCTGAAGCTAGTGCTGCGACGAAGAAAGTGAAGACCTCGCCAAAGAACGACGAGCAAGCCACCGCTGTGCCGCACGACTCACTATCACCATCAGATGACCCTCAATTCGATCACCGTCAAAAGCTAGAGAATCTTGTTTTTGCTTCACTTAACTATCATCACGATCTCTCGCTGGAGATCCGTTTCGGCATACTCCTCTTCGCCTACATGGAGAAGTCAATCCGCAAAGGCAGCTTCAACTCATCGTCCTTCAAGCCGAACGCCGTGCAGGCAACGATGATGTGTCTCCGATTGACCACCTCCACGGCGGACGCCAAACACATGCTCGAGCTCCCCGATGGTGACACACCAAACCACGCTCACTCATACTACGAGTTCAAAGTCCGGGATGATGCCGGCAACCGTCGCAGCGTCCTGAGTAGCTCCGACGCCAAAATACGCCCAAGCGACGACTGCGACATCATCGGGAAGGCTTACATGCACTGTCCGTACCGCATATGGGATGCCCAGTACGTCCTCAGAGGGCCCCCGTCGGAGTTCGCCAAGGAAGCCGTCGAACAGCTACTAGCTTCGATCACGACTAGTGGCACACCGCCTTCGCTTCACGCGAAAGTTCCTCACGCTTTCGCGGTGGAGGGCGTGTTGGTCAAGCGGGAGTTCCATCGCGTCTTTCGGGAAGGCGTCAGGATCGTGGTCACGGAGTGCCAGGAGCTGTACGTGCAGTCGTTGAACGAGCCTTCGGCTAATCTGAGGGCGTGGTGCGATGGGAGGGATGTTATGATTGCGAAGCAGAGGTTGTGGTGGGAGGCGAAGATTGTGGCGGAGCGAGTGGACAACGTTGGGGAGATGCATGAATTGGTCAATAAGATGGTGTTGGGGATGGATGATGTTGGGGCGGGGAATAAGGGGCCCTGGGAGCCGAGCGTACTGGAGTGTGTGGAGGAGGCGGTGCCGCAGCCATCGATTTGGTGAGAGCTTTGTTTGGGGTGGTTTCGGCACTGTTGCGTCTCTTCGAAGCACTGTCCCTCAAGGGTGGCTCGTGGACATCCGCCAGGCTTCAGTGATGTCGAGGCACATGTGGTAAGTTGGTGAGGTGGTGATACTTGTCTTCAAGGGCGGAGTATCTAGTTGGGACGAATTGATCTCCCAGATACGTTTCATCCAGTATCGGTCTGTTATTTGTCTCTGTTCGTGCTTGGTTCTACTCCCGCAACGCCATCAACAAGGTGCGAGTACTCACTCACCCTCTACGCCATGCCAGGTACCATATCAAAACTCTTCACCGTCACGCTGCCCCCAAGCTCCTCCGTCGCAAAGTTGAAGATCCCAAACCTATACCCCATGAAGAAGTAATAAGTCATATTCATCAAATACGGCGTCCCCAGCTGCGTGAAATCGTGCCCATCGAAACTATAATAGAACGTCCCCAGCAAATCGCTCGCAGGCGCGATATCAGCGTGCAAACGGAACCACACGCTCTGCTTCGCCCTACCACCTCCGTAGTAGCCAGGAGGCGTCGCAGCTTTCGGTATCGCAACACTAGCCTCTTCGTACCCATCCGAGATGGTATTCCAGCCAGCACCGAGACTGAGATTCCGTTGCAAACAGACGATCCCGTCCTGCACGCCGATGTACGCCATATTATCGCGGAAAAGCGCCAGTCCGGCTTTGTCTCCGCGCCGCATGCGGGAGATGTCGAGTTCGATTGTCGCCGTGCTGTTGGGACCCAGGATGCGGTGGGTGAGGGTGTTGCGGGCGCGGAAGAGGTCCGGGGTCACGGTCGCGGTGTGCAGGATGAGACCGTGGGGGTGGGCGAAGGAGTAGGCGGTCGTGTTGGGGTTGTGGTTCCATTCCCATTGCGGTCCGAGGGAGGGGCCGTTGAAGGTGTCGAGGCCGTAGAGGGTGGATGTGGAGAGGTGGACTGGGGGTTGGGGGTAGGGGTGCGGGAGGGCGATGGAGTCGTTGGAGGGGAGGCGAGGCCAGCCGTCGGAGTCGAAGTAGATTGGTGTTAGGGCGGGGACACGGCCACCGGGGTACTAGTCGAGGTGTCAGTGTTTGCACAGGGTACGTGGCAGTTCCTCTTCTTCTCCCACAAGACGTTCTGCTGGACTTTTCGGACGCGGGTGAGCAGATACGAGGCCTGCGATCTTCATGTGGTTCATGGAGACCATGACAAGTCGGATCTAATGAAGAATTCGAAACAGGCGGTGTCTTGACTTACGTCGTCAATGAACGGCATATAGTACCAATCACCCTCGGGCGTGTCTACAATGCCTCCCTGATGCGGATACCCAGATCCAGGTGTACCGCTCGGCGGTCGATCAGCCAGGATCTGCTGCTCATAGGGTCCGAAGATACCTCCTGAGCTCTTCAGTGTCCACTCACGAGAGGCCGGCTGGGTGTTCAACACATAGTAGGTTCCGTTGATGTTGTAAAGCCGAGAACCCTCGATGTAGAATGTGCCGTTGAAGATCCGTGTGGTGCTGACTTGCGCAGTGAGGTCACTGTTCAGCGTGGCAATCGATATGTTCGTGTTGCCGTACGCCACGTACGGCGTATCGTCGTCGTCGAACAAGAGCCCGCAATCATAGTAGCAAGTTGCAATCTGACCAGTCTGCGTCCACTCCCCGGTAGGATCAGAGGCGGAGTAGACATATGACTGGTTGAAGTCGACACAGCCGATCCAGTAGAACTCCCCGTTCCTCGGCCGGTACCGCATGCTACTGGCCCAGACTCCGCGGACGTACGCTTGCTGGCCATCTTCCAAGCTGTATGCTGTTGGGTCGCTGAAGTTGAGCGTTGGAATCGAGTGCCCGATGAACTCCCAATTGACCAGATCGTAGGATTTCAGGATCGGTGCACCAGGTGAGAAAGCGAAGGAATCGGCGGAGTAGTAGTACGTGTCGTTCACTCGGAAGACATCGAGATCCGCGAGGTCCTCCCAGAGGATCGGGTTGCTATACATTGCTGTGGTGTTGGCGGTGTTACCTTGGGCAGATATCATCGCCGTTCCGACGGCCAGGCCTAGCAGAGTACGAAGAGATGCCATATCGGAGGTCGGTGAATCGGAAGGAACGACTGGAGAAATTACAAGAGAAAGGGAGATGGTACTTGAGCTGAACTTGGAGAGCCATAACGCTGTCGTGATACAGCTGCTTATAGCCGGAAAGCAACCAAGAGTCCACGCATGGTTAGCATACCCCGCAACCCGCTGTGGTCTTCGTCGGGTACGTGGAGGACAGTGAAGATCTCCAGGCACATTGGATGCAGGTGCAGAAGAGGAGGTGGAGGAGTCGGGTTATGGAAAGTCGTCGGCACGGGTCCGTCGGACTTCATCCAGGGCACGAGTCAGCAAAGATGGGATGATTGCCAAGACTGACTCGCCATAGGGTCAACGACCAGACGACATACGTCTGCTGCTCTCAAGCATTTTCCCCATACTCTCAGGATTGTTCACCGCCATGGGCTCATAGCGCTTACGAGACGCAATCTCGAGCAGGAGGCGTGACAGTATCTTGCAATGTACACATCTTCCACCGCTCGTGACCGGCCCTGTTTGTCAAAGACGAGACTCCGTTTGCCATGGCGGAGCAACGACGGGAAGCACCCGGCCGACAACCTGATACCGCCAGCGTAGCGAGGTGGCAAAGTACATGCCGTGCTGACTTTTTGATGAGTTCCCCTGTGCGTTCCAAGGCAATTGATGGTCCAGCCAGGCCAGCTGTCGCCGCGGAGCCATGGCAACGCGCTTCGTTCCGAGCAGACCGATTCCCGGACCGCATGTCGTCTCAGCCACCAGTCTCATGCGGATACATGTTTCCCTGCTGAAGACAGGTTAGCATCCGTGGCGTCCGGGAGGGCACCTGGCGTAGGCTACTGCAGTTGAGCTACGGCCCACGGCCGCCACAACATGACCAAAAGACCGCTACTGAATGTCAAAGGCCAGGTTGATAGCGAGATCTCCTGGGCCACCTTGCACGACCATACAGATCATACAGGCCCTCATCAAATGGCCCGATTGCATGGCACGCCTGGGTCCGCCCAAACGCTTTGAGCCGCAGTACGCAATCAAATCCTGGTCGTTGAAACCCAACACGTACGAGCGGCTTTGCACATTCGCGATGTGGATACGGGAGATCGGAGTAAGTCATGCAAGTTCCGACTCGCAAAGCACGCACCCGCCCGGATATCCCCCTTGCTGCAGTGTCCAGACCGCTTCAAACAAAGTCAGCTTCTCATGCTTGACACCGCTGACCCGTGGCGGACTCCCGCAGTTCGCTTGGGCAGTGATGCGAGCGACCTGTGTCGGACTGCCATGATTTCAGGTCAAACAATTGCTAGTCAGTGTCAGTCGGGGCCGTTGCTGTCGCCCACTGTGTGCAGCTCAATGCAAATTTCCTAGACCAACGATCATGTGGTAGGCCGCACATCCGAAGATCATCTAATAGTATGCTACGCATGACGAACGGACAGGGCCTAGATGACAACGCACCATTCAGGATTAGAAGCGAATGTTCTCCCCCAAGCTGTCACATTTCTCTCTTCGACAACTCATACAGCAGCAGAACAGTTTCCAGATCTTGCCCGCAAAACGCCGTAAGTCCTCCGCTTCCGGTTACAAGATGCGGCCTTTCACTCACCACTTTGCTTCTATCATTGCAGTAGAACAAGACTCGAAGTCATCGCATTCCTCGCAGATCTGAGTGTACGGCACAGTGAGGTACCGGCGGAAGCCCAATCACCCGCTCAACACCGCCCGAGAATCGAGTTCTGCTTTTGGCCAAGGTGCAGGCTTGTGGTGCCGGATGACCTCGTGCTCGCAGCTACCACCAAATCTCTCAACTCGTCAGTGACAGCGTGGCCGGGCCCGTGGGTTGTGCTGCGCGCTTGTGGAAGTACGAGCTGACGAGTATGCGAAGGCAGATGTTCCCGGTGCGAACTTCACTCGGTCAAATCGCAGAGCACCTCACGCTCACAGTGAGCTCACGTACGTCACTCAAACGTGCCTTCCTCACGTAATGCCACTTCTGCCAAGTCTGACGCACAACCAATAGTTTCCAGAACCGAGCTTCGCCACAACAATCGCACCCGCTTCACTCGACTTTCGAAGAACACAACCACCAACAAGACTACAGCCCCTCATCACCACAGCCATCACTGACTCCGCCGTCCCACAAGTGTTGAGCTCTTCGCAAGTAAGTAGTTACCCTTGTTACGCAACACAGGCGACCGAGCACGCGGGGTCAACTTATCTGACCGTCAAACAGCCTCACTGCACTATCGCTTCGACGACAATCTTCACCAACTTTCACTGATCACTAGCCCTCAACATCGAGCTTTCAGCAACTTCGAGACGCTCTCCAATCCGTATCGCCTTGATCTTCCCATCCGCATTTCAAGAGCCTGCATACCCTCTTCACCTACAACAGCGTGGCTACACCCTACACCTACAGCAGTTTGGAGGCCTTCCACGCGCACAGCAGCTCAGACGTACTCCACACCACTGAAAAGCCGACGACGGCCATCGATGCCAGCAACATGAGTACGATGGACGCATCGCATCGATCTCTTGTGAATCACATCTTCCTACCTCCACAGCTTCCGCAGTCCTTCGACGATCCACCATTTGATGTGCTGCTCAGAAGTACTTCGGAAGCGCTGGCCGCGTTTAAGCGTGTCAAGCCGGATGCCGACCTCGCCCACATCAGTCAAATGCTCGATAGCGCGCAGAAAGTACACAGCAACGGGCACGTCAGCGAGCAGAGACTTGCCGAGCTACTAGAAGCCTTACCTCGACATGGTGGTATGGTGGTGCTTCACATCAGCGCCCAGAATGCCGGAATTATCGTCAGCAACACCATGTCTGCGATACGATTCGAGGTTTTCGAGCTGTCTCCGCTCAACGAGCATGTCTACAAAACGACAGGGAGACTGCGTCGCTCGTTCCCAGGCTCTGCAGTCGACGTCGACTTCGCCGTATCCAAAGAGAGCGGGTTTGCAGCAGCGACCGCACACACCCTTGCGAAGATGAGCCACCAGACAGCGCCGGGTATGCAGCCACAGATCAAGAAGGCTGGAGAACTAGTCGACGAAGACCGAGACACTGCCGATCCCGCCATGGTCTCAGAAGTCTTCATGGGCTTTCTTAGAACTGTCGGTCAATCCGTGCAGGTGACCGCCATCTCGAAGAATACCCGAGAAGAAGTCATGTGGAATGATGCGCGATCACCATGGCGGAGATCTGCAGTCTGGCTTATGCTCCGTGTCAGCCTGCATCTGAAGCTCCCGCACGGCTTGTACAAAGAGTTCGTGGCCTTCATGATGAGCCAGCTCCTGAAAGCTCCTGCGAGCCAGGGCCTTTCGATCGACTTGCGCTACGCCATGATGGCAAAGATCGCCAGGCGTTTGTTGAAGCTCTCCCCTACGATGAGCGCTCAAGTGGTGCAATACGTCCAGGCGATCCTGCAAGATACAACGGGTACGCTCGAAAAGCAACGGAGACGACTTCAAGCTCGCAAGCCTCTGGATCTGTCCCACCTCGCTCTTCTCAACTTCGAGCAAGACGAGCTCACTGCCATCCCGGCCTTAGACGAGTACCTCAAATCGATCGCCGCTCGCCAATCTGGCCAGCAGTCTACTCACTTCGAACCGGTCTCGGGTTTGGTCAATTTCAGACCTCAAATTCTGCCCAACTTGTCTGGAATTGGTCACAATGACTACGCAAATCAGAACCTGCTCGCCTTCGAGGCATGGGTGGCATTGTATCTCAAAGACTGGAGTACCGCGCACAAATCCAATGCAGATGCCTGCGAGATGCTAGGCAAGCTGATGAAGAGCTACCACAGCCTAGCGTGCCGACAGTACAGCGGCAATCCAGAAGCCACCTCTATCTCCCATCTGACGATCCTTCAGCTCTGGGTGGCTTTGGATACTTGTGCGTTGCATCTCTGTCCTTTGCTGGGCGACTACGACACTGGTTTGTCGCTTGACTGGACACACAATCTCTTACTGCCGTCAAGAGATCAGATGGAGTGTCTGTTAGAGGTGGAAGCATACTTCAGACACCGATATGCGAAGATCACCCATCCCAGTTGTGAGGTTCTCCACGACATCAGCTCCGAGTGTTTCGGCGCAAGGTACTACGACCAATCGGTCGAATCGAAGTCACTGCTCGCTACGATACAGACTCAGGGTGCGCAAGCGAAAGCAGCAAAGGTCGAGGAGCTTGCTGGTCTCAAGACGCAGTACGATAGACTCCGAGAACTTGGAGCTGGGCTCCATTGTAGTTTCGTTGAAGTCGTGGTGGACTCGGAGAACGACATCAGAGAGGATCGGCATAGCCCGCGTTGTCTGAAATGCGACTATGCCGACAGAGCCGCCAAACTCCGCATTGCCGTACACGAGTGGCCGTTGCCATCTACACTGCCACACCAAAAAGTAGTAGTATTCGAGTTGCGGCCCCCGCCATGCTTCGCCCATTGGCGTGATAGCTTGGTCTTCCTGCAGACCAAGGTGCTCGAAGCGGTATACCATACCGAGGAACGTCCGAGAGCAGAGCACCATTTATCCGATGACCAGCAGCTTTCTCGCTATGCCGAGACTTCTCTACGCATAGGTCTCCTCTCTCAGAACAAACCGCATGTACGCACACACCGGAAGTTTGTACAAGTTGCAACAGCAACGCCCCGTAATGTCTGCCTCGCCAGCGGTCTGGACTACAAGTACTACGACAGCGACGCCAATGTCTTCTCAGATGAGTTCGATTTCACCGAGAATGTCCCCCTCGCTTGCACGTACACGCTTCCGTTACGATCAACGGCACTGCAGAAGTACATCTACCGCCGAGCTCGATCCGCAGGTGATACCACCCCGAACAATGTCATTGCGAGCCTTTCAGAGTGCCCGGACCATATGTCGCTTGACGAGTACAAGAAGCTGAGCATCATCCCATACGGCTTCAACCTGCAGTGGTCCAGCCTACTCGTTCAGCTCGGTTTCCCCGCCATCAACCTCAAGAAGGTGGAGTCCACACTGGTACTTCTGCAATGCATCTACCAGGTCGGACCGGCTGGTGAAGACTTCCGCAGAATTGGCCACAGCTTTTGTGGTAACAACGAATCTGCGACCAAACTACTTGAGGAGCTACGAATTGCCTTGCAGCGAATCAAGCAGAATTGGGAGTCATCTCAGGCTCTCAGCATCTTCATCAGCATTGCTAGTCGCCTGCTATCGTTGAGCGCATCGGAGGTCGTCGAGAAGGCGTGTGTAGCATACCTGGAAGACGCTCGCACTATCGCACTCGAATGGATACACGACCTTCAGGGGAAGGCACAACAGGTGACAGCGCATGACGAACGTGTCGAGTACTTGACCAAGCGTGCGGAGGTCGCCTTGATCTGCATTGACTCCTTCAGCGTCGACGATACTCCTCTCGCTGCCATACTCGGAACGTCTACACAGCAACCGTCTATCCTGGTGCAGTGCATGATCATCATGCAGGAGGGCCGACAGGTTCTCTCGGCTCCGTCGACTGGTCCCACAACTCGACTTCTATTGCTGCGCGCTCAGCGTCTTCTTTACCGCTGTCGCAACACCTTGGCGTCGAATCGACCAGCCCTAGACGATGGAATCTCCAAATCCTGGTCGGGGTTTCAGTCGGGATCGCAATGGGTGAAGGCGGGAAGCGATCATTGGCTCACGACTTGTACTAGGACTGGAGTGCCTGGTGTCACACTACGTGTACACTTCAACATGCTGGATGGCGAACTTCTAGTCAATGGCCTTCCACTAGGTCGACTTCCACGCAACTACGAAGAGCATGCCAGCTATCGAACGCTGTTCGGCCACTCTGCCATCGAAGTCATGCCTTCCGCAGTACCGGGAATGGATTTCGCAGCCAAGCGAGCGTTCTCTGGCCACGAGGTCCAGTTCGGCATGGGCACTCGTCCAGCACTCGCCACGAAAGATCTTCTTGTCCAAGTCTCGCAGCATGGAAAGCGGTTTGAATTACTTCCCCCCGACCTGTTCGACGGCATCTTCCCGGCAGCTTTCGTAAAAGAGCACGTTCACTGGTACGGCTTGGACGACGCTGTTGTTTACTTTCGTCCGAGTGATGATCTATGGAACGGCTCGAGTCCTAGCACGTGGAACCTTGTCCTGGATCCGCAAAGCACAAGATGGCGTCTGATGAACGATAGCGGCTCGCAGGTTCTCATGGGCTTGGCGAGCGACTCGTCGAAGACTTTGTATTCAATCCTGTCCCCTTTGGCAGATGCAGTCTCCATCCACGTCATCTCTCTGTCATCGACGACTACGACAAGTGAAGTGGGAGCTCCGGCGCTGCGAGAACTCCGAATCGATATCCCTGGCCTGCAGCTGGGGTTCATCCTTCAGGCTGCGCAATCGGAATTGCGGTCCAAACAGTTCCCAGAGATGATCGTGGATCGCGACCAGTCTGTGGGTGCTCTTCTTGGTCTGGAGAACAAGCTCTTGCTACGCCAAAACCACGGCCCACGTTTGTTGCTCATACTTGACGGACTGGTCACTTATCGCCATTCCATCAAGAACAATCATGTCAGCGTCACGATCCACAAGGCTGGGCCTTGCATTGCTGGTCTGTTCCACACATTCCGTGTGGACGAGTGTCTCGGGCGATTGACCGGCAACGGAAGCCTACAAAGCAAGCTTTTCTTGGCTTACTTGCATAGCCTTACAAGCTACTGTCTGCCCGATTCACTCACCAGCAGAACTGGCACTGAGCAAGCCCTCTCGATACTTCGCTCAGCGGAACTACGGTCCTTCGATCGCTTGACCGAGGAGAATGTTAAGCTTCTGCATCAAATAATGGCTTTGACGCCGGTCAGACGTCACTATCCACTCAACGAGCGTGTGATGCAAACAGTTTCCTGGTCCTCAGGTTTGGGCTTCTTGGCACAGCACGGAGGCTTCCGTATTGAAGTCGAATCGATCTTTGATCAGGCCCAGAAGTCCAGCGTTTTCTATCCGGAATTGAATCCGCTCAAGTTTGAGCTTCGGGAGAGTGACGCTGATCTGATGCGTCGAAGCTCCATCCGCCATGCGATGGTCAACATATCAGGCTTCGGTGCTGAGAATTTCACGGCGGCATACGACGCTCCGTATCCGGCCCGAGACCAGAGGCAAACCTCGTCAAGATGCACGAGAGCTTTCACTATGTCCGCATTTGTGTACCAGCAGAAGCAAGATCTCACTTGGAGTATCTCTTCTGACGTTGCGCCCAGTCTTTGGAACGCGATCGCCTTGACAAAGATCATGCCTGGCCCTCATGACCTGCGACATCCCGAAGTGGAGTACGATGCTTCCTTGATGGGAGCATATTCAGCGGCAGCGATATATCAGTCCTGGATGGGGCTGAACCAAAGGCTGTGCGCTGTGACGAACAAGTTCTCACTCATGATGTGGCTTTCGACATTGGCTTGCTCGGCCGTGAACGCGCTTGACACGAACGTACTACAGATCATGGCACTGTCGCACACGAGGGTCAACATGCCGGCGGTCAATTTACCTCCCGCTTGTGATTCTTTCCGGCTCGGACTCGGCAAGAGCGCCAGCGAAACGGAGCTTCGTACAGCTGTAACCGCATTGCGTGTTCCGCTGACGAGCAGTCCGGATGCCACGCTGATACGGCGTCAAAACGAAAAGACCGGAGACTACACGAGGCGCCGCCAGCAAGTATATGAAAGCCACTCTGCACCCATTATCAAACACATTGCATGGGCTCTTGCTGTGCAGTGGCCGTGTCAGGTTCCGGTCAGTCCCAATGTGTCAGGGCTGCACAACGCCTCTGCGTACATCAATCTCGACAGGGTTATGACGATGGCGAAGCCAAAGTTCAAGGCGTGGTACGACAATCTACAGTTCTATCGGTATCTGGAACGGATTGCGCACATTGTCACAACACTGCCCGTCACCACCATCTCGGTGCCAAGTATGCCGTCCTTACACCCGTCACGAACGCCGGCATCCGTCACACACATCAAGCAGCAGGACTTGTTCTCGAGCGCAGGGCCTTCTATCCCTGACGTCATCGGCGCTATTGGTACTGAAATGCTGGACCTCCAGATTGGTGCTGGTGGTAGTAACGTCCGGCTCCAGGCTCTGATCGACAGATTGGAGAGTTCGGTTACGGGGTCGAAGTATGAGCAAGCGTATGTGGCCAATCTCAGGAATAGTGCGCTGAAGCTACAGGAATCCACGGTCGAGTGTGGTCTTGCAAAACGTGACGGTCTTCAGCGTGTTCTTGATACCCACCTTGACGCCTGCCGGGAGTATGTCGCCTTGATATATGGGACGCTCACGCCTGCGGTCTCGCCGGGCACAAGGCCCGAGCTCGATTCCGCCACTGCTCTGTGGTCTATCAAGCACTGGCCTCGGGTGTCGCCTACATTCTTCTTGGAGCAGCTGAGCCGGCTCAGGTGGCCTTCACTGACAGAATCCTGGAAAGATGCGATTGTCAAGTATGGCCTCGCTCTCACTGCACTTCAACGGGCAGAGCGTCTTGTCAACGTCCTCCGAGCTGGAAGCGAGACCGACTTGACCAACGAGATTCGCAACACTGGCCATGTCAATTGGAGGCCGCACGACTTCCCCGACTCGCTTCTTCTCGAGATCGAGAGCGGTCTCATGATTAGAGAGGTCCAGGAGGACATCGCGAGCCAGATGCGAGATCCTCAGGACGCATGCAACTCTGTCGTGCAGTTGAACATGGGCGAGGGAAAGTCCTCCCTTATTGTACCGATTGTGGCCGCCAAGCTTGCAAATGGCTCTCAGCTGCTCCGCGTGCTCGTAGCAAAGCCACAAGCAAAACAGATGGCCCAGATGCTCATCTCGAAGCTTGGAGGCCTGCTTGATCGACGGGTCTTCTACATGCCGTTCTCTCGCGCGATCAAGACATTCGACCCCAACGAAGTTCAAGCTATGTTGCATGATTGTATGGCTACTGGAGGTGTTCTACTTGTTCAACCCGAGCACATCCTTTCGTTCCAGCTGATGGCCTGGGAAAAGAGCATTGCGGGTGACGGAGGCTTGCCTCTGCTC
Source organism: Friedmanniomyces endolithicus (assembly GCA_030411845.1). Classification (NCBI taxonomy): domain Eukaryota; kingdom Fungi; phylum Ascomycota; class Dothideomycetes; order Mycosphaerellales; family Teratosphaeriaceae; genus Friedmanniomyces; species Friedmanniomyces endolithicus. Next base: position 54,886 of record JASUXV010000044.1, read on the forward strand.
AGAATACAAGACTTCTTCGACGGGACCTCCCGTGACATTGTCGACGAGAGCGACGAGAACTTCAGTGTGAAATTCGAGCTCATCTATACCATCGGAACGCAGCGGCCCGTCGATATGAGTCCAGAGCGCTGGCTCCGCATACACGAGGTCCTTGAGTTGGTACGGAAGTACAGTCAAGCGGCATCGCATACCGGTATACTGCCAGGATCTTTGGAGCTAACTCATTTCCTGCCTGGTCGTTTCCCTAGGACACGGACTCTCACGACTGACGCGCAAGACCGGCTCTTTGGAGCCGTAGCGCTACACATCTGCAATACTGGCCTCAGTGGCTTTCCTATCGCAAGGCAAACGCAAGCTGTGCGGAATGCGGTACTCACGTACATCACAAAGCTCGAACTGACGCCGCAGGAAATCCAGTCGGTCGAGGGCACTGACAATTGCCCTGGAGTCTTCTGGTCTGAGAGTACCAAGAGCCCTTTGCTTTTGCTTCGAGGTCTGTTCGCTGCTGGGGTCCTCGCCTTCGCCTTCGGGCAAAAGCGCTGGAGAGTCAACTACGGCCTCGACTCGTCGCGAAAGCCGAACACGAAGCTCGCAGTGCCGTATCGAGCTAAGGACATGCCGTCCCCGAGATCGGAGTTTTCCCACCCAGATGTAATCATCACACTGACTTCACTGTCCTACTACTACGGTGGTCTTGAAGAGGACGATCTGGCGACTGCGTTTGATCATCTGGCTCGTTCCGACCAAGCAGACACTGCGTATCAGACCTGGGTTCGGGACGCCCATAATATGCCTGCTGCTTTTGTCCAGCTTGACGGGATCAACCTGAAAGACAAACACCAGTTCGCTACGGAGCTGTTGCCTCGCGTTCGCTTCGGTAAGGCGTCGATCGACTACTTTCTCGCCAACATTGTCTTTCCCAAAGAAATGAAGGAGTTCCCGCACAAGCTTTCTGCGTCTGGCTGGGATATCGGTAAGAAGAAGGCTCTCCCAACGACAGGGTTCAGTGGTACGAACGATTCGCGCACCGCACTGCCGTTGCACGTTCATCAGCTCGATCTGCCCGCTCACATACACACCAATGCATTGGTTCTGGACTACCTTCTGCGAGACGGCAACGGTGTAGAGAATATCCCTACTCCGGCTTCTCCAGGAGCTCACAGCTCGACTTCTGATGCTGAACGTCTCCTCGACATGGTCATGAAGCTCGAGCCTCCAGCTCGAGTAATCCTCGACGTCGGCGCTCAAATTCTCGAGTTAAGCAATATCGAGGTTGCCAAACACTGGCTAATGTTATCGGACGCGAGTGTGCAGGCGGTAGTGTTCTTCAATCAAGTCGACGAGCTTTCCGTGGTCAATCGCAAAGGCAGGGTCGAAACACTTCAGACATCTGCGTTCGCTACGCAGCTCGATGTATGCTTAGTATTCCTGGATGAGTCGCACACCCGTGGCACTGATCTCCGCCTGCCTGAGACATACCGTGCAGCCGTGACGCTTGGCGCGAACCTGACTAAAGACAGACTCACGCAAGGTAAGATACTCACACACCCCGTCTCACTAGTTTAACATTTGAGGCTAACCTTCGACCTATCTAGCATGCATGAGGATGAGGAAGTTGGGCAAGGGACAGACTGTGGTTTTCTGTGTGCCTGCTGAGATTGAGGCGAAGATTCTGCTCTGCACCACCAAGCCAAGAAGCTCGCGCATCGAAATTTGCGACATCCTCCACTGGACCATCGCCTCGGAGACGTGGACTGATATGCGCCGCAGCATGCCTCTTTGGGCCGCACAAGGCGTCCGATTCGACCGCCAGGATAGGCTTTGGAAGCAAGCCCAAAATCAGGGCCGCACGATTCTGTCACAAGAACAAGCAGCAGCCTTCCTCGAAGATGAAGCGCAGTCGCTCGAGGATCGGTATCGTCCCTCGACTGGCCTTACTACATCGCTGTTCGCGTGGGCGGAAAGGGACGTGAAAGGTATCGAGCAGCGTTGCCGGGAGTTCGAGAGTCTAAGCTTCAACTCCACGACTCTACAAGAGGAGCAGGAGCGCGAGTTGAGCCCGGAGATCGAGCAAGAGCGGCAAGTCCAGAGGCCGGCGTCTGCTCAAGCGCGGTCACACCAGGTGCACCCTGATATTATGCACTTCGTTGCTACCGGAGTACTACGGTCGGGCTCGCAGGCTTGGCAACCTGCGTTTGCTACTCTCTCGGACACGACCGCCGGAAGCATGCTCAATCTCGCGGAGATGAGCGAGGGCAGCGATCACGATCTACTGGTCACTATGGACTTTGCCCGGACCGTGGAGAGCAGCGGCCGATCACCACACGTCGATGCTTATCAGCGCCCGGTTCAGAGGATCCTCACCGCCAGCAGCGACGGCGCTGTCACCCGTATGCTGGTCATCAGTCCCTTCGAGGCCGACAAGCTGTACTCCCGCATCCAGGCCTCGAATCAAGTCGCGCTGCATATCTACAATCCTCGCTGTAACAGCGGCTTCCGCTCGATAGACCACTTGGACTTCTACACCGTTCCGCACCAGTCATCGCTGACCTTGCATCCGCGCTTGATCGCTCAGCTGAACCTGTATTCAGGCCAACTGTACATCAACGACTACGAAGACTTCAAGTACTTATGCGCCTACCTCGGTCTCGCCAGCGAGACTGCGCCCGAGGGCTGGGAGGTTGCGGCCGACGGTTTCATCCTCCGCGATGATCAGGGTAGGGTGGGCGGTGCTGCATCACGGCTGACGAAGAGCCCGGTCAAATTCCTACAGACATTGATGGCGATCAGGAGAGATGGGGAGGGGTTTTCGAAGACGCATATGGGTGCTCTGTTGGAAGGGAGATTGTTGCAAGTGGCGGACTTTGAGGAGTGAGTGGCGGTAGTACGGGAACGCAGGGTTTACGTCGTGATGGCGGTCCCTTCCGTGACGGTGTGAATCATGAGCATGTGCTTTTCACACTGCTGCCAGACTATCATAGACAGTGCATCCGAGGTGTGCATAACGTCTGCTGGTCACGATCCTCTCTCTCGTGATTTTGGCTGGAGTGAATGGCAAGTGTATGCGGATCGAAGTGAAGTCAGGAAGGGACGTGCCAAGAGGACTGCGGCTCTGCCCGTCCGCGATTCCGTCACTAGCGTGATGTGGGGTAAGTTTGTTGTCCAATCCACTGCTGTAGGAGGCTCCATTGAAGACATCAAGCCAACGTCTCTGATCACACATCACCATCCATACCTTCAACATGGACAGCGTCAAACCAGAGATCAAACCCGAGATCAAGCTCGACGATGCCTCCCTCGCCGACGTTGAGGCCTTCGAAGACGACATTGACACCTCCTTCCCCAACCCCTCCTCCCAAGCCTGGCTCGTCAAAGTCCCCGAAGACCTTTGGAAAGCCTGGGCGGAAGCCTACAAGGATGCACCGGACGACACACCTATCGAAGTCGGCAAGATGCGCCTCTACCACCAGACCCCCGAAGAGCAAGCCGACGGCAAGAAGCAGCGGGTCCAGATCCGACTTCCCCAAAACGTGCCGCAGCTGCAAGGCATCGGGATGCAATACAACCTGACGGTGACCACAACCGAGTACAGCAACGTCGTCGTGTTCTCGGAGAAAGACCTGCCAGGCCACAAACCTCAACCCTTCGGCAGATTCAACCGCCAATCCAACGGCACCAACGGCAAACCCACCGGCATATCCTCCCGCGACCGACGCTACGGCAACACCACCACCACCGCCACCTCCGCCACGACCAGCAAATACGGCCGCTCCCGCACCGCCATCCCCAAACAAACCTCCCTCGCCCCCCGCATTCACCACGAAGCCACCGCGCACCCCGTCATCGACGCGGACTACGAAGCCAACTTCGCCCGCGCGTGGGCCGCGCACACCGCGCCAAAATCATACACCACCTACCTCGACTCCGTGGACCGCGGCATGCACCCGGGTCTGAACGCGAATCTGTCCACGTTCTCGTCATTCGGCATCTCGGCGCGTCCGGGTGGTGCGGCAGGAGGAGGGCGAGGGGCGGGTAAACGCGGGGGACACGGTGGTAGGGTGGGAGCAGGGAGCAGGAGCAAGGATAAAAATGTGAGGATTCCGAAGGCGGATCTGCTGGATGCGCTACAGGGGTGTTTTAGACGGTATCGGTATTGGCCGCTCAAGGCGCTGCGGATTGAGTTAAGGCAGCCCGAGGCGTGGATCAAGGAGGTGCTGGAGGAGGTGGCGGTTTTGGTGCGGAGTGGGGATTTTGCGATGAATTATACGTTGAGGGAGGATATGAAGGCGATTGTGCTTGGGGATGTGGAGGGCGAGGGGGTGATAGAGGAGATGGCTAGGGTGGAGAGTGATGGTGGAGAGGGGTATGGGTTTGGAGAGAGTGGGGTGGAGGGGACGGGGGATGAGATGGACGAAGGAGAGGAGGACGTGGATGGGTTTGAGGATGTTAAGATGGAGGGTGGTGTGGTGTGAGAGCGAGTGTCTGTTGAGGTTTGAGCATTTCTTGGTCCACTGGTTGGGACTAGGAGTTTGGGACAGGGGCTCCGATGATACCCAGCTGCTGCTTGCGTTCCAGGTAAATCGGTCTAGACATTGCTGTCTCTGTCATTGCTACAGTACATGTACCTCTACATCTATTTCTGAACCCTAGACCCTCTAGATCCGTTCTCCTCTTGACCTTCCGCACGCCCAAGGAAAGCCTCTTCCTCCTCCACCAATACATCCAGCCCCTCCTCATCCTCAGCATTCCTCCACCCAGTCCCCGCCTGCACCAAAACCATAATCCCCGCCAACCCCGCCCCAGCCAAAAACAGAGTTCGCAGCGCATCCTCATACCCCCTAACCGCGACCTCCCTCTCCACCCCCCTCAGCTCCCCCACCAGCGCCGGCGCACCCAATAATCGCCTCACCAACCCCTCTTCGTGCTCCAACCCCGCCCTCGCGAAACCCTCAGTAAGCGACGCTGCTAGCCGGCGCGAGAAAATGCCTCCCCCGATCGCTGACCCGAAGGATCCCGCGAAACCCCGGAACGTGGCGAGGAGCGAGGTGGCGATGTAATGCGTTGATTTGGGCGTCAGGTGCAGCAAGTGCGCGAGGCTGTAGTTCAACGCTGCGCCTGTCACGGCACCGCAGAGCCCTACCACCACTACGAAGGCTACCGCGCTGCTGTCCTCCGTTACCAGCAACGACAGGCCCACGAGCGTGATAGGGAATAAAGCATACACGATGAGGGTTGCCGTGTAAAACGAGCCTTTGCGCGTGATGTGTAGCCAGCCTACTGTTAGTCCGCCGAGGGCGAAACCGAAATTCGTGGGGATTAGGATGGCGCCGGAGGAGGAGGGGGACCAGCCGCGGACGGCGAGGGCGTAGGTGGGCGTGTAGAAGAGGACGAGCCAGCGAGCGAGCATGTAGCCCGTTGTTGCTAGGCAGGTTAGGAGGAGGGGACGGGAACGGAGGAGTGTTATCTGGAGAGGTTAGCTTTGTGGGAGTTGGAGGCGGAGAATGGGATGTCGACCAACCGGGATTATGGGGTCGGAGGCTAGATATGTTTCGTTGAGGATGAAGGTTATGAGCACGACGCCGGAGAGTATGATAGGGAGTATGGGTATTGGCTTCGGCGAGCTGAGGGCATAGAGGAGGAGGACGAGGGAGGCGGTTAGTGTTGCGGCGCCGAGGTAGTCGAGGCCCGCGAGGCGTTTCAGGATCCCGTGTCCGGACTTGTCTTTGGCTCCCGCCGTGAAGTCGTGCGGGATAGCGAATAGCAGTACTGTGCCCCCGAGTAGAGCAACAGGGGCCTGAGTCCAGAACAACGCCCTCCAGCCTATAACAGGTAGCAACGCGCCCGCCGCCGTGGCGCCCACGGCGACACCAACCGTATACCCCGAATTGAGCAGTCCAATTGCCAGTCCTCTGCGCTTCGACCCCGTAAGCTCCAGAACAATGATAATACTCACGGTAAACACGCCACTCGCCCCGATCCCCGTCACCGCCCTCCCCATCACAAACCCCTCGAATCCCTGCGCCAGACTCGACAAAACACCCCCCGCTGCAAGCACGATCGCGCTTACGAAAATGCAGACTCGAGGCGAGAATACGGCAGCCAGCTTCCCGTTCAGGGGCGATAGAGCGCTCATGGCAATGAGATACGAGGAGGTGAACCAGCTGACTTTGTCGTAGGCGTCGAGGTCCGCGGCGATGGAGGTTTGCGTTGTGGTGAGCAAGGAGATGTTGGTTGCTTGGAGGAAGATTAAGAGGCCGAGGGCGAAGGTGCAGAGGGTCGTTCGGGCGGTGGAGAGGGATTGGTTGGCTGATGTGTGGGTGTCCGGGGGATTGGGGGCCGAGGGTTGGGAGTGTTTGATGCCGTTGGGAGTGCCATTGGGGAACCCGTTGGAGGTGTCATCAGGGGAGTGTTTGATGAGGCCATTTGAGTGTGCTTCGAGGACCGCGTCCTGGGATTCGTCAACGGTTGACGGACTGGAGAGTATCAGTGGCGTGCGCTCGGTTGGCTCCTCAGGTCCGCCATTCGCGACGGACTGGCCATTCGTAGACATCCACTTGAGACACGGTTATCGCTGATCGTTGGATGTGGTCTTTGTATGTTGCCGCGTTCCTTTCAAATTGGCGATGATCGTTATCGTGGTTGCTCCAATCCCAAACGCTCTGTTACCCGGAGTACAGCGTCTCACAACGAAGAGACAGGATCGAGAATTGTCCTCCCAAGTGTCACCGTGTGCCTTCCCAGTTGGTCCGAATGATATTGTTCCTTGTTGCATTAAATAGACCAGGTGAATGTTCTATGTTTCCTTGCTTTAGTAATCATGATGTTCTGTCGGCACCTACCGCATGGAGTTAGATCCTATCTTGGGCCGGCACTCCCGACCTCATCTTCGACATGCTGACAAGTCGGTCACGATGTTACGAACACCCATACCCTCAAAGTTCATCCTGCTTGTTGTTCACCCTCACAGTATTGAATTGTTCCGAGTCTCCTCCAGAGCTTTGTCAGACCATCTTCGACAATTTTGACGGCAGCGTCATGCAGCTGTGCCCAAAAGAGAAGGCACAACACTCCACTTACGCAGAACCGCTGCATAGACTTGTAGTGACCAGATCTATCCATCTCAATGGCTTGAAACTTCTGAGCGAAGTAGGCGTGAAGGTTGGCGGAGTCTGACGATCTCCGATGCATGACAACAGACGCATCACTTCCATGAACCTGGGAGGCCAAGATTGTACGCTCGCGGCTTCTGTACTGATGATCCCGATACTATATGTGGTATCTGGGACAGCAGCTAAATTCGGCTAGCTATACCGGCTTTCGCCATTTACACCACCCTCGGTACTTCCTGAATCTCCCAATCACGTGCCGACGCCCAATTATAGAGCTTCTGCGGCTGATCCGGACACGCCTTGTCTCGCAGCACGTAGTACCGCCACGCCCAAGGAAGTACAGTATCCCATTGATACATCGCATGCTTCGCTGCCGGGACGCCAAAGATATAGTTCAGCTCTTCCAGTGAGACAGATATCATGTTCCCAAAAGCGCCGCCACCAACCGCCGCTCCAGCTGTTTCTCGGACAAAGAAGAAGACGAGGATGAAAGCGACCACGTTCAGCCCGGCAAAGATCCCGAGGAGCCCGGAGTGACCGATGACATTCGTGAGCTGCGGCACAAACAGAGCAAGCACGCCGGCGCCGAAGAGATTGGTGAACACCGCGAATGACATGCCGACCATTCGATGCTCCATTGGGAAGACCTCAGCCGAGAGCGTGAAGGGGACCGGCCCAATCCCAGACGAGTAGGCCGCCATGAATAGGAAAGTGAATACGGCGATGACGGGTGTCCGGGCGCCGTTTGCAACTGGAATGAGGAAGCTCAGACCGGCAGCCAGGCTGGTCAATGCCATCAGAGGTATAGTTATGAGTAGTAGCCATCGGCGTCCTTTGCGGTCGATGAAGTAGTATGCTGGGAATGTCTGCAGATTCGGTGTCAGCGTTTGCGGGGCAATGCGGATCAACCTCTGATCACACAAGGTCTGAACCGAGTATGGTACGTCGGAGTATGAGTGGAGTGGTCGTCAGCGAGGTGGATGTACTTACGAAGAGAAAGTTCGCCAGCCCGATTCCCCATGACAGAAACAGCGGTTGAAGATAGCTCGAATTCGCCAGCAAGTTCTCATCTTTAATTGTTCCCTCACGAGCGTCGCAGAAGAAGGTGGAGCTAAAAAACTGCAGAGCATTGACGCCGCAGAGCTGCTGGCCGATCATGCAGACCACGGCGGCAGTGATGGCGCGCTGGTTGCGTTTGATGGCGAATATCTGGTATAGCTTTTGCCAGTAGTTCGCAGGCCTCGCGGTCGCCGAGCGACGCCGGAATGTGCTTGAGAGCTTGCTCGTTCGGCGCTTGTCTTCGTCATGAGTTGGAAACTTGGTGCTTACTCCCAGGAAGCGGCTCTGTCCCAAGCGAAGAATGTCAGTGGTTGTGTGTCTCAAACGAAAGGTGTACTGATAAGGCTTACCTCGACTTCCATCTGACAATGCACGTAGAGAAGCTCCTTGGCAGCCAGGATCGGGTGGAACCTCAACAGTACGAGATTCTGATACGCCATCCGGTAGTGTCCTCGTCTCATGAGGAACCTAGGTGATTCGGGGCAGACGTAGATCAAACTGAGCAAGACGATGGTCGGTAATGCCGAGCTCGCGACCTGCCATCGCCAAGCCGTAGGCCCGACCTGGGATACAACAAGATTGGCAGTGAAACCGCAAAGCACCCCGAACGCCACGAACAATTGCCAGTTCATGACCAGCGACCCTCTGATGTGAGCAGGCGCAATCTCGGCAGCCAGCACAGGCGTGACAGAGGCCTTGCAGCCCTGCAAAGTCGTTAGCGGGATACTCAGCTACCTCTCGATCCACGCTATGAGTCTCATACCATCCCGAGACCCAGGAGTATGCGAGTCACCAAGAGCTCTTGCCATGTTCGCGTACACGCACCACCGATGGCTGAAGCAAGAATGATCACAGCGGACAAGCATATCGCCGCTCGACGACCGAAGAAGTACTCGTTGAGTGGATCGGACAGCCAACAGCCGACCAGGCTGGCGGAGAGATAGGTCGCTGCGTTGACGATGGAGAACTTCCAGGCATCGATTCCGGTAGGATCGCAGCCCTGTAGATTCGACAACCCCAGTTGTTGCGGCCAGTTCAAATTGGCTCCATTGGTTCCCGTCTGATTCCCTGATCTTGATGTCAGCCAGCACTCTTGATGAAGATGGATTCTCCCGACGACGTACAGCCTTGCACCACTGCAGCCACGCAAAGAGTGATGATAGTGACTTGGAGCTGTTTCGGCTGCCGCCAGAAACCCGAAGAGGTCTCGTGCTTGAGAGCAGTCTTCTCCTCGTCGGTGAGATGTGGAACGCTCATCGATGCCTCCGGGTCGCGCAAGATCTTCCCGGCCTTGATGAACAAGTCCTCGTAGTTCTTCAGATGGTACTTTCGCACGAAGTGTTTGGTGAGGCTGTCGACTTCTTCCGGTTTTAGACGGAGGAGCTGCTCGAATGGAGATGCATCAGCCAAACGTTCATCGATTGCATTTTGTAGTGGGCGGTCTTACCGGGCTATCGACCAGCCCTTGATCGTTGGCATCGAAGATGTCGTCTGGTACCCCAGCCATGGAGTCTCCGTCGTTGGACAATGCATTCTCGGTGTTGCGTCCATGACGGTACGTAACGTGGTCCACTTCGTTATGGTTTGAGGCCATCGGGTTGCTCGTGGTCGCTGGAACCATCAACGGCGAGAATGGATCTTTTCTATTCGAGCATACATGGACGGGTGGCGAGTCAAGGCCGTCTGGAGTCCATTTACTGACTTACGCCCCAGATCGACAAGGCGGCCTCAGTATCGTGGTCGGCGAAGTTCGAGAGCACGGCGCAGCATGGATTGTACTGTCACGCGAGCAAGCGATCGACTGTGAAGCCTGATAGATGATACCGTTTCACAGCTTCGCAAGGCTACGTATGTGTTCTCTGACCCAGCTGGAAGGGGGCGGAGTAGCCACATCTTCCACCTCTTGTGTTGGTTCCTTGACCGGGTGGGTTGTCTGTGTGGAGAGGTTGACATGCAGTGCGTCGCGGGGAATGCTGGGGCCAAATCCTCAATGTCGATCTCGAAGGCGCAGCAGAGCCACATGATCGAGACACACATGATCGTGAGTTCTTGACACGGATTCAGGCAGAAGCCCAGTGGCAAGTCGACGGTTGATGTTATTACCTGCGCCTGCGAGGCTACAGCACCCTTGCGCTTTGATCATCCTACGGGTAGGCATTGCTATGGTATGGACAACATGGCGACGGAACTGCAGACCATTGCTGCTGGTAAGCTTCGTTCGAAAGCATCATGGATTACACTAACGGCGGCAATCATCTAGTGTTCGATTTGCTGAAGCTTGCCTGGAGCGCCGGAGTGTTCCTCAAGAAAGTATCGGATGCAGACAGCATCGCGCTCGAAGCGCTCGAGCGGATTGAACGACTGAGCGACGTCTTGGAGGGCGTGAGAGCGGTCTTGCAGAGACGAAGAGGAGCCAGTCTATCATTGACTGGTGATGGCGAAGGCTCCGTGGAAGCAAAGATTGACGTCTGCATCAGAGCATGCACCCAATTCCTGCAGAATTTGGAGCTGCGCCTCGGCGGTTTCAACGCATCGAATGGGCGAACGAAAACACTGGTGACTCGGTTCAAGCTAGCATGGAGGCACCCATCCATATCGAAAGGCCAGACTGATCTGGAGGCCCGTATTAGCATATTGCAGACCAATCTTGTGGTACTGCAGCTGTGAGTCGAGCTGCGAGTTCAAATGTTAATCCAGAGCTGACAGAGACGTGACAACAGCGTCGATCAGGCGCAAACGCACACCACCATAGGCGCCAACCAAGCGGAACTTCTTCAGACTTTGAATGCTCTCGGAAACCAGGTCGAAGAGGGCAACAAGCTGCTCAATACCATGTTGAGCAAAAGCCGCCGGGCTTCGAGCCACACGACACCCGCAATGGAGCTCGCCGGTACAGTAAACCAGTCAGAGGATGACAGCGCTGTATCAAGTCTCAGTGATTGTCTCCGCACCGCGGAAGACATATACGAGCGATACACCTCGGAACACGACCCGGACGCTCAATCGATAAGGCTGCAGGACCGCATGCTCGCCCCCAGTCGGCCACTATCACGGCTTGATATCGGCACTCCCGAGTCCGGACCAGCAACACCCGTTTCGGAGACGGCGAGAGCCAGCCCAGCGCCGTCCATCATGCCAGCAGAATCGTCCTCGCACATTGAGTCGCACGCGCTACCGCTCCGGATCCTGAACAGATATATCGCCGATTACCGCGAACGAGCGCGCACCGAGATCGAGAAGTCGCACTTCAACCAGGCTGAGACATGCCTGGACTCTGCAGCACGCTACTCGGAAGCCAGAGAGCAACAATACGGCGTCCCGTTCGACGACAAAGTCCAAATAGGCGAGGAGCTAGCGAGCGTCTATCAGCAGCAGGCCCGTTGGGCAGAAGCCGTGAGTAAGCTCCACGAGCTCATGCGCGAGAACAGCCAAGGCGACGATGACATAGCAATCCTCGCCAGTGCACGTCAGAATCAGTTGCTTGCCTCCGTGTACTTCGACCGGCATGTGCATAACGCTTCCAGTGGTCTCTACGGCGGTTCTGACGACTTGGAAGTTGCCGAGAAACATGCTCATACTGCGTTCGCGCGACGAGATAGCTTCCTGGAGAAAAGCGAGGCCGCACCCGAGGACGAGAAGGAGCGCCACCAACTCTGCATGTACCTGCTCGTAAACATCCTGGAAGCCAGAGGGAAGACAGTTGAGGCCAACGTGTGGAGAGAAATGCTTCAGGACGGCTCGTCGACCACCAATAGCCTGAGACGAGCCTCGACACTGGCTTCGCGCGCACCAGCTGACTTCGAGGTGATCGAGGATCGTCACGAAGCGCTCATGGCGGCCATCAGATCTGGAGATTCGGAACAGCTCCAGAGTGTAGTCGCGTTCCAGGAACTCAACGTAGAGAAAGTGTGTGGTCGCGGTGAAGGCAAGACGTTGCTGATGCACGCCGTCGAATGCTCGGACGAAAGTACGGTTCACAGGATGCTGGATCCGTCCGTTGGGGCCAATGTCGATGCCCGTAATCGCAAAGGGCGGACTGCGCTACATCTGGCCGCAGCGCAGGGGAGACACGAGATGGTGCGCTGTCTGCTACACCACGACGCTGACATCGAAGCCAAAGACAACGATGGCGAAACACCGGTAGTGAAAGCAGTCCAGGGTGGCCATCGAGAGATAGTGCAGGACCTTTTGGACAAAGGAGCAAACGTGTTCACCAAGAATCTAGTCCGCCTTGATGAGTTTGGTTTGCTGCATCATGCGATATACCTGCAGAACACGAAGATGGTGAATCTGCTCCTTGACCTGTCGCCCGATCTCAGACACACCGTGGACCAAGCCGGTAGGACAGCCTTGCATCTTTGCGCGGAAGCCGAGAAGCTCGACCATGCGAAAGCGCTCATCGAGCACAAGAACCACGTCGACGTCAACGCCGTGGACTCTGCTTCCCGCACACCGCTATACTTTGCCGCCAGCAAGCCTGCCACTTCACAGCAGCGAGAGGCCATGGTCAATCTGCTTGTACTTCACGGCGCTTCCGCGGATGATGCGAAGCCACCGCTGAGGATGCGCGAATATGCTGCACTGAAGCCGGCTGTTGTACCTCGACGAGCAGGTCGCATGACGAGGCACGACAGCATCAGCACTGATGGTTCGATCGGAACAGTGTCGTCGAACGGGACGAAATTGAGTCGCATATTTTCCAGCCGGATGGGATTCCGATGAGTGATGGTTGGGCGTTTGGTACCTGCGTTCTTAGCGATGAGTTGCGATTCGATCTCAATTTCTACTCTGTCATCAAGGCCTGGGAGTTCTCCGGATCTGGGAGCTCCGGTAACATTTGCTGTGTATGCCGACTTCGAACGCTCAACGAATGCCATTCGTATGCGGTCTGTTTTGAGCCAGTCGCAGCAGGTTCCGTAGCAAAATTAGAATCGTGACCTTCCCGATAGCCGGTACGTAAATTGCGGCTCGCTCTTTGACGTCGGGCGTGAAGTTCTGTACTCATTAGTCTTAGTCATAATCGGAGAGTCGTTCTACATCAATCACACCTTTTCACTCGAGAAATTTATGCACACCGCGCCTTCTCTGACAAGGTGGGTGGGTACCTTGTACGCTTCATTAGGTACACCACTGACGACTACATCACTAATCGGCAAGCACTGCTCCAGGCCCCAGCCTTCCATGTCGCGCACTTCGTGCTTCTGTTTCTTGAGACCACTCCCACGGCTGAACTGTTGCACGCCGGTAACGTCAATACTGTACACCTCGGCACCATCGTTGGCCAATAGTGCTGCGAGTGGTCTGCCAACAACCTCGCTTCTATTAATGACCGTAATGCGTCGGCCGAACAGCCGCTTGCCGTAGTCCAGGAAATTGTTGTAGATCTGTAAATACTCGAGGATCTTGATGATCGCCAACGGCGTGCACGGCAAGATCGATTTCCGAGCATTCATCGGAGGATCCAGGAAGCGAATGTTCTGATACATGTTGCTGATGAGTTGCGGCGACAAGCCTTCGACGTCTTTGAACATGCTGACGGTCCATTGGAGTGTCTGATCCCGCCGAGTATCGAAGACGGGATAGTAGACGATCATGCCATCTACCGAATCGTCAATATTGGCATGTCTGATCTCGTCTTCGAGATCCTCTCGCTCCACCTCGTGGAGCGTGAAGTCGAAGCCATTCTCTCTGCAAGTCTTGGCACTCCAGTCCGCATACATGCGTGCTGCGGGATCTTTGTTTGCGAGATAGCCATGCAGGCGAGGCGCGTTGTCGAGTTTCTTGAGGTCAGCAGTCACTTCGGCGAGAAGACTTTTCGCAATCGCCCCAGCGAGAACTGTCTTGCAGGGACCAGATGAGGCCATGTCTCTGGTACCATGAGACGTCGTAGTGATTGTACAGGGAGAGAAGGTGATTTGTTGTGGAAATCTTTTGTATTCGAGCGGGATCACCCGCCCGCGCCTGCGCCACCGAGATATCTGCCACACAAGAGAACATCCATTCGGAAATATCCACCTTCAAATTATCATCCGAGCATGGTGATATGAGTGACGTTCAACTCTACCTCCTGGAGGCGGACTCGAGTAACAAGACCGAAGCCAAGGGAATAGCCACCCGGACCGCCACCAAACTTCAGCAAAGGAGTCTGAAGCTCATCGATTTGGTAACAAGCCTCGAACCACACATCAACGACAAGGACAATGGCAGCATTCGGGCCAACTCGGTGGCGTACCTTGCCGATGTCATCACCGCTCTGCCCTTGAAGGTACTCTCTGTACAGGAAAGACGGCTGCTCTGCGACTTCATTCTTGGCCGCCTGGAGGGTGACACCGAAGGTGTTGGTGCCTCCGCTAGAGCACTCATTGCCCTTGAGGGACTAGGTAAATGGGACACACCGACAGCACAGAAGGTCTTGCGAGCCTTTCTCGACAACACCCACCCGCTGAGGCAATTCAAGCTGCAGACTGAGCGATATGCGGTCGTTCAGCTCATCGACCTGCTGGTGGCTAAGTACCGAGATGCTATGCGGAAGCTCCATGATGACGATCAAGAGTTTATGGCTGGTTTCATCTCGTACTGGGAAGGCGAGAAGGACCCAAGGAATCTCATGATCATCTTCTCTCTCCTCCAAGTACCGATGATTGAGTGGGATATACATGCTCACGCGCAGGATCTTTTCGATTCCGTCTTCAACTACTTTCCCATCACATTCAAGCCCCCTCCTGATGATCCGTATGGCATTACCTCTCAGGATCTGAAGAATAGATTACGGGACTGCATCGCCGCAAACTCCGATTTCGCACCGTACGCTTTCCCTCAACTGCTTGATAAGCTTGATTCGACGTCGATGAACACTAAGGTACCATTACCCACTCCAATATCCGTCGGAGTGTACTGACCTTGACAGAGAGATGTCCTGCAAGCCCTACAAGCTTGTATCACGGACTACGAGGCAAAGACGATCAATCTGTACTCGGTCACCCTATGGGATGCGCTCAAATTTGAGATCCTCAACGTCCAAGAAGAAGACCTCGCTGAAGAATCGTTGACAAGTCTCGCCCTTCTTGCGGCTAAATTGTCCAGTTCCGGTGAAGGGCCCCTTAATGCCTACTTGAGACCCGTTATCAAGGAGTGCAACGAACACCTGGAGGATGCACCAACAAAGCAGTCTGAGGCTGCTGGTCGCATACTGCATGCACTCGTAAGTTCTGCACCTCAGGCTTCTGATAAGGTGTCGAAGGGTGTCCTGCCCGTACTGTTCACTCTCTACAACGGTTCAGAGTCCATCACTAGAAGAAGAGGTCTTCTGGAGGCGTTCAATCAAGTCACCGCCGGATTCGCAAAGATGACAGGTGCGTACCCCGGTGCCGACTGCACAGCACTGCAAGCATTTGCAGACAATGCCCTCGAGGCGATGGTTCGAGCTCTCGTCAGTGCGCCAAAGGCGGAAGTCTCCTTCCGCATGGCGTCTTTGACTGGTCTCGCCCAGCTTGTGTCTGTACCCGGACTGCTCTCAGACAAACAAACTAGTCAAGCAGTGGACACAGTAACCAACCTAGTGCTCCACGAGCGATTGGAAGGTCACGGCGACATCAGAACTCCAGCGATCAAAGCTCTGTCGAGCATGGCCTTGAACGTGCCGCAAGCGGTGCGAGACCGTAGTATACCTGCATTCATGGTCGAACTTCCAGACGTACCAGGAGAAGGTATTGTACCATCCACGGTACTGGAAGCCTTTGCACAGCTGGCCACTGAAAGTCAAATCTTTGACACAGTTGTGCTAAGACTGAAGAACAAGCTACGTTCAGCACGGCATCAGCGTGCCTCGCTCGCGTATCAGCGAGCCTTACTTTTTGCCATACTGTATGCTTTCACGTTTGGCAGTCCTGCACGGGACGATGGCGTGATGCGAAGCGCTTACTACGCCGACTACGCCGGACCCCTCATCACCGACTTCGTGGAAGATGTATCGTCCGAGACTGATCCGGTGATTGTGGATGTGGTTGGACGTATTGCCAACATCATCCTCCGGCCTCAAAGCGTGCATCTCCAGAGCACGGTATATCATAGGGCTCTAGAGTGGCTGTCACCAGGAGACGCCAAAGCGAGTGGCACGAGCCAGCACATCACACCGTTCCTGCTTTATTTCTACGCAGCCATACGACCCGAAGTCACAGAGGCCGCTGATATCGTCGGCCTACTCAAAGCACAGACCACATCTGCATTAAGGGCTGGGGCTTCGAGTCCGGCAGTCGTAACAACGCTGCGGCTTATATCGCTGCTTGTGAACAAGTTCGCGAACCCAAAGACGATGCAGGCGACTTTGGCAGAGACTGGGTTGGAGGTCGAGACCCTCATGCACGACAGCCCATCACCGGAAGCCATCCAAGCCGCCTTCGCGGTGACAAAGGGCCTGCTGATTCAAGGCAAAAGCGGCGCCCTCACTACCCGTTATCTTCAAACACTGCTCGACCTTCTCTCAGCTCCAAACCCAACAACAACAGCCCAGTACTTCACGACCCTCCTCGCCCCCGATGAGATTCTCTCCAAAGAAAACCACTGCCTCATCTCCGGCCTCTCCCAGCAAAAATTCTTCAACCAAGCAATCCCCGCCCTCACCACCGCCATCCGAACAGCCCACCCTGCGCAAAAACCCGCCTACCTCACAGCCCTCACAGGCCTCCTCCGCCACCTCCCCTACACCCTCCTCTCTCCCTCTCTCGCCCTGCTCACCCCACCTCTCCTCCAAACCCTGGACCTCTCCTCCACTTCCCCAGACCAAGCCGCCAAAGCCTCCGCGCTGATCATCTTCGAATCAGCACTCATGCACGACGCCCCCACCTTGACGGAACATACTTCCTCACTCGTCACCCGCCTCCTGAACTCCACTTCCACCACAGCGAATGGAGCGGGCGTCAGGGCGAAAGCGCTGCAGTGTCTCGCTCTCGTGCCGCGGCAGCTGAAGCGGGAGGCGGTTGTGCCGTTCCGGCGGGAAGTGGTGAGGCGACTGCTCGCGTGCTTGGATGACGGGAGGCGGAGCGTGAGGGGTGAGGCGGTGAGGTGTCGGACTGCTTGGTTGGAGCTGGATGAGGGGGGTGAAGAGGAAGATTGAGGGCAAGGTGGCTGTGGTGGATACTGTTGTTCTTGGTGCTGTGAGAGGATTGGGCGGTCCTCACGGACCGACGCGGTGGCCTTGGTGTCGTTGAGAACGGGAAGGAGCAAGGAGATCCACACGCTAGTCGTAGATTTGGTGGCAGATGATACAGTTGAGTACCTCATACGCAAACGCTTTTCGCTATACGCTTCATCGCTTTTCGTCCAGCCCTCCGCTGGTTGCTCGGCTGTGCGTTCGCCACCCGTAATTCCTGCTAGCATCTAGCTATACATCTCGCGTCTTCGTCTCGCGTCTCTGATCCTCTTCATCCTACTCATTCGTCCACCACAACATAGTTCGCAGGAAACAGTCCTCGCTTTCCCTCGTACTGCCCAAACCACCAGTCATCGTCCGGGAACTCCTGTCAGAACACGTTAGCATCCTATCTCTAAGCCAAGTAACTCGAGATATCAGCCAACTTACAAGATTCGTCACCGTCGCCCCATCCGGGAAACTCAGCTCATTGTCCTCCGCAGCCTCGTAATCATACTGCGCCGTCGCCGTCTTGCCATGACCAGCAGTAGCACCGACCTCCTCCTCCCTCCCACCAGCAGCATGCTCCTCGTGCTCCCTTTCGGGCTCTCTCTCGGGCTCCCTCTCGCTCTGTCCTGCACCAACCCCCTCCCCACCCCTAGCACCAGACTCAACAACCTCAACATAATTACTGGGAAACAGCCCCCGCTCGCCACGCCCATTACTCCCCATCCACCAATCCTCATCCACCATCTCGATCCCGGTAATCCTCTCCCCTTCCCGCAATTCCAATTCATTCCCCTCCGCTTTCTCATAGTCGTACTGCGCAATCGCCTCCTTCCCACCATGTTCCTCCCTCGGATCCTGCAGTGCCTCAGCCCCCGTGGCACCTACCGCAGCCTGCATCCCCGCTGCACGCGCCGGATCCTCGTCGTGGATGTGTGTCTCGGGCTCAGCATCGCGATGCTGGTCCAGGGCGTGCGAGAGCGAGGCCGTGGGCATAGCTCTCGGGGGCAAGGGCTCCGCTTTCTCGAGTTCGACTGCCGGGCCGCGGGCGACGGGCATGGCGATGCGGACGGGAGAGCCGGGCTCCTCGTCCTCTTCTTCTTCATCCTCTGGCATGGGTCTCGGGGGCGGTGGAGGGAGAGCCTGGTGGTCTTCCGCTGGCCGCTCGGATTCTTGCCCGCCAGGTCTCTGCGGTAGGCCGGGGATTGCCACACCGCCGCGGGGCCCGGCGCCAGCGTTGGGCTTACTGCTCGTGTCGAGCGGAGGCGGTGACGAAGGGGTGGCGGATTCGCGCGACGCACCCATAGGCGCTGCTCCCCTGAACCGATCTCGGATCGATCCCACCCCACCTGCAGCAGGCTCATCATCCTCGTCTGGCTGAGCCTGCGCCGGTGCCTCTTCTACCGGTGCCTCGTCCCCGGTCCGCTGCGCACTGACGCCGCTCCCACCGGTCCTATGAGGGACCTGCACGCCCCACTTCTTGCCCTCGTACCCGCTCTGCCAAGGCGCTGCACCACTCGTCTGGCTTTTGATAGGCGAGGCCGGGCCCGGCGCCGAAGAGTCGGTGGCGGGAGCTGTGGCACCGCTAAGGCCACGGGCTCGTCTCCGCTCCTCCCATTGCTGCGCTGGCGTCTTGCCGCCTTGATTCGCGAATGTGCGGCTGGCTGCTCCGACTGGAGCTGCGGGCGCGGCGGGCGAGCCGCCTGGTGTCGGAGCTTTAGTGCCGGTGAAGTTGCTGGCTTGCGAGCCAAAACGATTCGCTACTTGCGGTCTGGGAAGGGCCGACATACGCTCTCCAGACGTGAAAGCAGAGGAGCGTTCGCTTATAGGCTTCGGCCTCTCGTCCTCGTTTGATCCGGATTGTGAAGGTGCGGGAGCTTGTGCTGGAGCTGACCCCGGTGCGCCTTGTGCTTTTCGCCGGATCTCTGCAATGTCTACTTTGCCGGTTGGTTCGTATGCGCCCTTGACAACGCTTGGCCTGTCGTCCTGTCGACTGCTCTGCTCTTGCTGCCTCAGAGCGTTAAGGTCAACTTTACCGATTGGTTGGTAGCCGCCCTTTACTACGTCGGAGTTGCCAGTCTCGCGCTGTGGCGTCTGATACCGTGATGGCTCTTTCTGAGACTGCAGCGACGCCATGTCGACCTTTGTGGGTTGGTATGCAGACTGCACCTTTTCCAATTGCGACCTCGATACTTGGGGAGCGTCTGCGCCCCAGCCATCATTGTCCGTTAGCCCAGTTGGTGCTGGTGCCTGCCTTGACCTGCCTCCCATTGGCTGGAAACCACCGGAGCCTCCAAAGCTTTTAGTCGGCATCACTGGCTTACTTGCGACCGGCGGTGGTGGTCCCCCGGAAGGGGATGGACCGCTTCCCCCACCGCTGTATTTGGAGCCCGAAGCATCTGCCACTTTTCGTACCATCATCTCCGGCGTCAGATCCCGATCCGATCGAGCGGTGATCTGAACATGATATCCCCGCAGGACCTTCGACACGGCGTTCAGATGACTCGTGAAGTACCCCTTTGTCCGCTCCGGCACGCCCTCACCACACCATGCGACCAGGACACTCTTTGGAAGAGTCGTGTTGGGGTCTTTGACCTTGACGAATGCGAATTGAATCCGTCCGTCTGACATATCTTCGACCAAGTCCTGCAACTCACCCTCTCCCGTGGTCTGCACCTTGAGCACTGACTCTTTACTCCCATCGTTCTGGAAGGCACTGACGAGCGGTGCTTGTACGGTGTACAGAGCCCACTGCCCGTATGTTGGCGAGGGATTGGAAGGTGGTTGCGCATTGACTATCTTGTTGTAGGACGCGGAGATGGCGGGCCCATTGGTGGACAAGTTGAGGGCTGACATGATGGAAGAGAGGGAGGTGTAGGATGGGTATGGGAGCAGGATAGACGTCGAGCTCACGGGGAAGTTGGTGCCTGGAGTATATCCAGCGTCCTTGGAGTTCTTCA
The DNA here is from genome assembly GCA_030411845.1 of Friedmanniomyces endolithicus. Lineage (NCBI taxonomy): Eukaryota > Fungi > Ascomycota > Dothideomycetes > Mycosphaerellales > Teratosphaeriaceae > Friedmanniomyces > Friedmanniomyces endolithicus. Next base: position 75,147 of record JASUXV010000044.1, read on the forward strand.
ATCGTAAGCTCGACCAAGTTACGTCAGCCTCGGATCGGAACCGACGGATAGGTCTCGGCAGCTCCCGCCCGTACACTGGCCCCCGGGCCGCTTTCTCGACACCCGACTTCACCAGCACGTCCGTCTTGCGAACACACATCTGTTGCGTACACCGGGCCATGCATAGATCGCGGTACAAGCCCAAGAGACGAACGGAGCAACACGTACGGCTCGGGACCGTACCTTACACCATTTCCCTGGCGACCGCGTGCCCGGCGCCTAAACCGAGAGACATGGCGCTTCGTTACCCGCCCACCGTGGCGCGATTGGCCACGAGCGACTCAAAGACACTGCCATATATACTCCAAAACATGCCGCTCGCACAACATCCCGTCCAGTGTCGTTCAGGTATATACTTCGACGGCCTATGGGAGATCACGCATGCAGCAGAGTCCAACCAAGGACGTAGCCTTGTCGGGTTGAACCGCTGGTCATCTTGAAGGGGAGTGAGTATACCTCCAACTACTTTCTGCTTCCCCTTCCCATCTTACGACCGATACGCTGTCTTACCCACCACATTCTCTTATCTCGTTTGTCTTGCGCATTCCCGCGCTCTGAAGTGTCTGGTTGTCCTACTTTCCTTACCATATCTTACACCACCGACCGTCTTCTCTTATTCATTTCTGCTTCCGAGCGTCGGCAAGACGATGTCTACGTCCAACAGCCCTTCCCGGAATACAAGGCGGACTCGATCGACAAGCAAGCGTGGGTTCCACCTCTTAGCAAGCACAATGAAGCCCGACCTCGCAGTTAATACGAGCTTCAATCGCCACCAGGCACAAGCCCCGATGCAGGTGTTTCCGTATGAGTCAAGGATCGAAGAGCCTGGTTCTACCAGGCTTGTTGATCTGAAGGGTTCAAGCAAGGAAAAGAAAGGTAGTCTGAGGCGGCAATTGGAGAACAGGATTCCAGTTCGGCCATTCATACCGCGCTCTGTTTCCGAACATCCAGTCCTGAGCGACCAGATTCCTGCTCGTCCAGCGTTTCGGCGATTGCAAACGGCAGCTCCGACTACCTTCTCACCCCCGACCGAGCCAAGCATTGCAGCAGCGCCGCTACACAAACGCATCAAAGGATTGCGGCCTTCGCCTCTGGACCTCTCTCACGAGGTATCGCCATCAGATCGTGCAATTACCATTGGTTTGACGGTCCCCTTTGGCGCTGTCCCCGAGCACACAGCAAGCCCTCAGTCTGGCCCACAACACCGACACCAAGGCGAAACGGTACATACCCCTACCATCATCATCACACCGGCTAAAGAAGACTTCGACATCCCATACTCGCCGGAAGAGCTGCAACACGACAGACCCGCGTCGAGCCTCTACTCCCGCTACACCAATTGCGCACCAAGAAAAGCCGACCATGGCCGTACACCTCCTGTCCCACCATTGCCTCTATTCGTCAACCGGCAAGCACCGCGGAACTCCACCCGGACCGTCTTCGAAGAAGACGCTACTCCCCATAATACTCGAAAAGCCAATGCCATCTCAGTCTGCACTGTCTTCGAAGACGACGACGCCTCAAGCCTCCAGCCCCGCTCCGCCAACCGACTGGCCTCGCAATCCCATCTCCCCACCCCGCGACGAAGCAGAGGATGGTGGAATATAGTCACCTCGCCCTTCTCCGCAACCTCCCACTCCAATCTCCCCTTCTGGCGCTCCCCGGCACTCTCAGCCTCGTCTTCCAACTTCGACGAGGAAGCTCGCCAACGCATCCTAGACGAGCCGTCCGAAATGGGCACATCAGCACAGCCCCGCCCTGGCGAGCTCTTCACGGATCGCGGTCCGGGAGTCGAGGAGCTACGCTCGGCTTTGCCTTTCGGTACCGGAGCCGTGAGGCCGGTGGTTCCGAAAAGATCTGATACTGCGCCTGGTGCGCTGGATGTTGGTGGAGCGGGGGTGAATATATATCGGGTGCCTAGCCGCGGGCTGGCGGCGGGGTATTATGATGTTAAGAGACGGTTCCCGAGTTTGGTAGTTGAGGGGAGTGGGGCCGGGGGCGCTGGGGCTGGGCTGGATGGGTGGAGTCCGTCGTGGAGTGTTGCGCGTGACGAGGATGATGATACTGAGGATCATGTGGATCAGGGACTAGAACCTGAACACAATGATGAAGGACCCTTCGCAGACGTGCACGCAGCGAACCCTGAAGCGCTGGAGGATGGCCGGGCCCGCACAGTCTTCACAACGCCCCCTGAAGAAGATCCGCAAGATCCCGGTACGACTCGACCAACTGCTATACGCAACGACGCGAACGCCACGCTTCTTTCGAACTTCTCACCGTTGACAGCCACTCCGACTGTAAGAGACGCATATATAGCGACCTTCATGGGCCCTCAATCGACCAACGGCGAGCTTCGAGAAGTCCAGCTCACTCCAGCGCGGGCACGGAGCCCACCCGAGGCCCCATCCTTTATCGCCCCAGCAAGTCATACAACTCACAACGGCCCAATGCCCGTTCCACGCACGGCCTTTGTATCAGAGAAAGCACCTTATCGGCCCTCCCTCCACACTCGAACCGACTCCTCAGGCTCTCGAGGCCTCGGCATAACCGATGGAGAGAAAGACCTCTACCCGCCGCCGAAAGCCTTCGTGATCAGCCAGCCACGACTAGGCACAGATCGCTTCGGCCAGCTCACGAGCCGCAGCGCCTTCGAGGAAGACAGGAGACCGTACGTGCCATGGTACCGCCGCATGCTCTGGCCACTAGCTTGTATCGCTGGTCTGATGCTCGTCGCGCTCGTTGTGCTACTTGTCATGTTGATCCCACAGGCGCACCATGATATGGCCGTCGAGGCTGAGTGGCTCAATCTCACTGGGTTCCCACCTCTGCCAACGGGTATTGCTACGGTTGCCCGACCGAGAGCTGTGGAGGAAGTCGGCGGGTGCGTGAAGCCGGGCGGGTTGTGGAGCTGCGCGGCGCCTTCTGGAGATGCTTCAACCGGAGCTGGACCCGACTTCAGACTGGAGATCTGGTTCAGGAACGGCACGCTTGCCAGTAACGAGACGCAGCTTGATCGGCGGTCCGCTGCCGTCACTGGACATGCGTCCAGTGTGGTTCGTAGGGACGGTTGGACAGCTTCGCTTTTCGCGGCGAGTCCAGCGATGCCTTCTCGAGCAGACCAGCAATTCCTCGGCCAGTACACAGACAACGTCAGTGTGCCGTACGAAGGCGAGCCAACGCCTTTCTACATGTCGCTACTGGATCCCGTGACGTTCATCGCCAGCCAGAACTCCGTAAAAGAGAAGCGGCAGAGTAACAGCCCTTATCCATATCCAGGGATGACAAGCACCAACAGCACCACGAACGCAACGACGACTGCCGCCACGAGTAATCCTCGCCCGGCTCTACAATCGAACGGCAAGCCTGCTGCTCCCGTCTTGTATCCGTACGCCTCGTCGCAGCCTCTTCGCCTCTTCGACCGCGGTCAAGAGAGCGAGCACTACGGCTTTTACACGTACTTCGACCGCTCGCTCCTCGTTCCAAACCTCACGTTCGATACCACCGCCACCAACGCATCAGCCGTCTGCACCTTCGCGCAGACCCGCTTGCACGTTCAACTCTGGACCCGCCGTCCGACAGTATCGAACCTAGAGGCTAACGCTACGAGCCTGCCAGCCGATACCAGCACGGCGAACGATGTGGCTGGGTCCGGGTCCTTCCCGTATTCCGTGACGGTGACGCTGGATCGGCATGGTGGCCAAGCGAAGCAGAAAGGAGTGTATTGCTATGGTTTGGACGGGGGTGGGAAGGTAGTGCAGAGTGCCGGAGTGTGGGTTGACGAGGATAGGGGGTTTGGAGGCGGGATCGTAAATGCCGCTGCGGTGCCTGGGAATGGTAATGTGACGGCGTTGGGCAGGCGAGATAGTGAGGGACAAGGTTATGGAGGGGTGGATGGGGGAGATGGGGGGTGTAGTTGTGAATGGCAGAGTGGGGCGTAATGGATCGGTGGAAGGGAAGAGAATATCAAGACGACCAGGAGAATACACGCCGTTAAAGGCACAATCGCACAATCGCAAAATCGCAAGCGTCGATTCCATGAAAGGCAGAAATGCAAGATCGAAAGCGGTCATTAGTCTAATCGTAATCCAGACATGCTCGACTCATCCCACTTCTGCCCGTCCGCGAGCAGCTTCCTCAGATGCGCAAGACGCTGCCCCTTCTCTACCCAACGGTCCTCCAGCCACAGCGCGAGCTCCGCGTCACTATGCGGTAGCTCAGCAATCGCGTACCGCTCGACGTGAACGAAGAATCGCCACCGCTCGTCCAGGTTAGGCAGGAGCAGCGTCTCCGTGAACCTCGGCGGAGCCTGGAACTCCCTCTCATTGTTCGCGTAAGCTATCGTGACATCGTAGACGGCGCTGACGTGCTCCGTCTTGCGCAGATTTTGCACGCAAGCTATGAAGCCTTTGGTGCGGGGGTATAGCAGGTATTGCCCGAGACGCTTGTCGTGGGCTCGAGACCAGGCTTCCGCTTCTAGGCGTTTGGCAGACGTGAAGCGGGTAGCCTCGCTGTAGGCGATAAGCCCTGCAGTCACGCAGAAATGGTGAGCGAGGGAGGCAGAGCATCTTCAGACATCGAGTACGTACAAACAGGCCACCGCCGCTCCACCACCCCCCTGAACACCCGCGCCATCTCCTTCCGGTCGTGCGTCCACTCTCGACTCACGAGACACATCCCCATAGCCCACAACCCCCATCCCAAGAATGGTACCCACCGCAACTGCTGCTTGGCAAACCAGCGACACCTGCCCAGCATCCCCGCCTTCAAAGCCAGCTCCTGGATCATATAGAAATCTGCCCAGTCCACATGATTAGAGACCACGACAGCGCTCTCTCCTTGCCGCATCCCCTCAGCGCCAGATACTACTATCCGCGCCCGATTCGCTCTCGTGAAGATGGCCTGGATACCACGCCATATCGCCTCCGCGATCCGCGAGGAAGCGTGGTAACACGTATCCGGCAGCACAACCGAGACAGGGAGCAACAACGACAACAAGAGATCCGCGACGAGCAGTTCCGCGAGCCAGGGGAGCAGCAGCGAGGCGCAGCGGAGGCAGGCGCGACAGTAAGACCAGTAGTGCCAGAGCGGCCAGCGGGGCAGAAGGTCGGCGGCGGCGGCGGTGCAGGTTGGAGCTGATGGTGAGGCTGTGGACAGTGGGGAGGCTTTGGCGGCCGGCATCTGCCCGATGCGGTCCAGCATGCAGGACAGAACGGGAGCGTTTTGGGAAGGCAACGGGCGAGCTGCAGGGATCGAGAGGTGAGCCGGGGGCAGGTTTTACATGTCAAGAGGGATGCTGGTAGTGCTGCGGTAGGCGACCATGCTATAAGTGAGGTTTTAGAATCTCAGGCTTCGTCGTATCGCTGGAGCCGTCGCATCCGGGCTTATCAATTCTCTAGCCTGTAGCGGTGGGTAGTGCGAATTGCGCAGTGTGAACTGGAGTCGAGTACGGTGGACGAAAAGGTCTATGACGATTGACTACAGGCCCACATCGTTCAGCTCCATATGCAGCTAAAGTCCAGATTGTGTACGAATTAACATAAGAACGAGCTATTTCTTTAAACAAGGATAGATCTAATATGAGGCAGCTTAATATAGCGGCTCTACTTGTAATTTTACAAGCTACTATAATACCCCTGCAGCTGTCAGGGCTATGTGTATAGTTTAAGGCATGTTTTGGAGTCTGTTCTAGACGAGACAGAGCATTGAGCAGCCAGTGTAGAGCAGACTGTAAGTAGCGCCAGAGCTCTGTTTACATTAGCTAGGTTCTAGATGCTCTACATTTCGTCTGAATTGTCAGGAGTGCCTAGTTACAGGGTTAGAGGGGCAGGGACCTATAGCGCTAAAGGCGCTACGCAGGCGTATATTAGGGTTTTCCCTAGGCCCTAGGTAGTTATTCTTCTTCTAGTATAAAATAGTTCCTATATAAAAGTATAGGAGAGGTAGCGCACTACCTTCTTTACGACTTTGCGCTAATATCGCTATATAAGCGTAATATACTACCCTACTTATATACCTAGTTCTTATAGTTCTATTTTATGCTCCTTTAAGGGAAGTAGGCTAGATATACGACTACGTTACGAAGGATATCTAGTAGTATAAGAGGATAAAGCTCTATATAGTTAAGGTCTTATAGCAGATAAGCTACGATAAGGAACTAACTAGTTAGGCGCAACCCTATTAGGGGCCTATTAATAATCGACGAAGACTTAGCTATAGACTAATAGAGAGGGAGCCTAGCGGTATCGCTAGAAGAGCTAGAATCGACGCCTCTTACTACTATTAAGGAACTAGCAGCACTTAAGGCGTAAGTTAACGATTTAATCGCTACGATAGGCTAGTTAAGCAGTAAGAAAAGGGCGCAGGTTAGTAGTAACAATAAGGACGTTATTGTTATTAAGAAGGATAACGTTATAGCAAAGGATATAATTAAGGAAGCACCTATCGATAAGTACTACTATAACAGCGAAGCACTATATATAGATATTAAGACTTAGACTACTAAGATTAATTTAGAGAAGGCTATACGCCTAGGTAACGCTAAGGAGTATACTAGAGAGAGCGTTTAGGAGATAAGGGATTAGACCTGTCGCATTAAGCTAATATTTAGTATATAACTATACGTATACTACTACTAGCGCAATAAGATGCTCTATAGTATAAGCTAGTTATACCCTAGGGTAGCGACGAATTAGGAGACCTATCCCCTTAATATATTAGATAAGAACTATACTTAGGTATATATAAAGAATTAGCTTATAAACTAGATATAAGACCCTAAGAATCGATTAATTATATACGCACTATAGTTATTTAATTATAAATAGGATTACTACTAGTATATCGAAGACTACTTAACGCATCTTAATAACGTAATAAGAAAAATCGAAATAGAACTATTTATAGAAGGACAAATATTATACTTAATACTTACTAGCATTACGCTAGAGCTATACGACAAACTCCTTAAGTAGCAAACATTGCCTAAAACGCACTACGAATTGCTACTATTGCTAGCTCGTCTTAAATAAGGCTTACGAAAGAACGCGAATTAGAATAAGGCGCCTATCTAGAGCAACGATAGCGGCCTAACTAGAAGTTAACCTTTCCGCCTATATAACTCCTAGCTTAAT